>JADDOH010010500.1:0-18176 GCA_016648135.1 Agrypnia vestita
TTTTGTAATGTTCCCGCGCCGCTCTTTTCCGCGTTTTTAGTATTTTCAAGTATTGACATTGAAACATGACTTATCCACTTTTTACATGGCGCGTGTGCGGGTGGACCCACTTGCAATGCATACTTTAAATTTTTCAATTGACTTTCAAGACTTTTTTCACGCGCTGCGAGTCTAAAGTTTAAAGGTTTTGAAAAATTTAGGTATTTGATTAAAACTAACAAACTTCGCATAAAATATCAATTATTTATAACGTCTACCGGTTTTGATACCTCCGCATCGTCGTCTGGACGGACGCACAATTACCGTTACATAACTTTAAGTTTGTTAAGGAAACAGTTGTCGGGTGGGGGCGTGGCCTCATTTGTGCTAGGGTGTGAGGTAGAGCTTAACAGCGAGATATTGAAATGTCCGTTGGGACTCGGATGGGGTGGATGTGTTTAGCACTTCTTTAAAGGACTTTGAGAGAAGTGTCCGCACCACCAAATACACAGTTTTTATTATTTTATTATTTCTATTATTTTCAGTGTAAGTGAATACTGCAGGCACCCTTAATTGGGAAGTTACATAACCATTTATTTTTCTTGTATTTAATATACATAATGGAGTTCTGGTACCGACACTAATGTATGGAAGTGAAGCCTGGAGCTGGCAGAAGAGGAACGAAAGTAGATTGAATGCAGTGGAGATGAGGTGCCTTAGACGTATGTGTGGTAAATCCATGTATGATAGAGTAAAGAATGAAGATATTAGGAATGAATGTAAAGCTGATCGTAGCATAATACATAGAATAAAAATAGGGTCGCTCAGGTGGTTTGGGCATGTTGAGCGAATGAATGAGGAAAGAATGGTAAGAAAGATATATGATGCAAGTGTTGACAGCCCCAGAAAGAGAGGGCGACCACGGAAGACGTGGCGTGACCAGATTAACCAGATACTGGAAGATGGTCCTGTTAGAAGCCTGAACAACCGTCGAGCTTGCATGCGAAGATGTATGAATGTAGACGAAGCGAAAGTTGTATGTCAGGAAGAGTATGGCGCTCTATCCTCTCTGCCTACCCCCACGGGGAAACGGCGTGATGGTAAGTTAGTTAGTTAGTATTTAATGTATATTTATGTAGGGTAGAAAGCCAAAAGGGCGTAGTGATTACTCCGAACTGTACAGGATAGCAAAATAAAGTTCTGTAAATCTGATTTTGTGAATGTTTATTTTATTATTAAACGATTTCTATATTTGTTAATCCAAAACACACACATGAAAATCGTTTAATAATAAAAAAAATGTTGACAAAATCAGATTGACAAAACATTCTTCTGCTCTCCTGTAAAGTTCGAAATAATCACTAATGACCTTTTAACTTTCTACCCTGGATATGTATTATCAGGGTCTTTGTGTGTCCCTAATAAAAATAAAATTAACTCCCAAACATGTGACATAAGTATATACTAAGTTACAATAATTATTATTATACAGGGCCAATATACCCGTATCTAAATTTGTTGGCAATGTTTATTGTTTTGTGATGTCATAAATTTTTCGGGGTCATTTGGGGCTACGTTTTAATTATTAATTATTTATTTTGTCAAAATGATGCGCGGATACTTTGTGCGCAGTCGCGCCGCTAACAGGGACTATTTATTTATTTGATCCGGGCACCGAGTCGGGGAATCGAATTAGTTTTTCGCAACTGCGACGCCCCGCGTGGCCTTTAATTGAGACAGATTGCTCTTCCAACGGTGGCTACGCTGTAAAGTGTAAAGTTGCCCCTTTCATTACGGCCGAAAGTTTTACCCGTAGAACACTAAAACAGACAAACAAACAAACAAACAAACAAACAAACAAACAAACAACAACAACAGTCTGATGTAATTAAAACTCGGAACACACCCCGCTGTGCGCCCCGCCGATCCGGACTTTCCCACGCACGTACGTCATCGATTTTCCACAATACTTTTCCAGACATACACCATCCTTGGTCCATATGACTTAACCTAAGCCAATCCCCGCTAATCTAGTTACATATTTTTAATGTGTGACCAACATGATATTATATAGACAGGCTCTGCCGATGTAAAATCCGTGGAGAATACAGAGTATAAAATTGCAATTGAATAAGCCAAGTCACCTATTAAGTCTTCTAAGTTTTATAATAAAATAAAATTCTCTACTAAAGACCCTCCTCTCTAAACATGAGCAGTTCTGCTTTCTTAGAGAGGTAACACGTTAAAGATTTATTGTTACAACTGTTAATTATGTTTCAGATATCACACTGTAATTAAATTAAATAACTAATGAAAAAATAAATAAAAAATATAGGACGCACTATTGACAAAGAAAATGCTATTGAATTTTTACTCGCAAAAATTTGGAACAAAAAATCAAAAATTCACTTTTAGTAGATTACGTAGGGACCGTCGATGTATTGGTGTTTATCATTTTGGAATTATTATACAAAAGAATGCAGTTTGTAATTGATTAAATTTTTAATCTAATTCGAAATAGAATTAATGAAAGCTTGATCCTATGTGGGGTATAAAAGCAAAGGCAGGAATATCCAAAAAATTTAAAAGTATGTTTTGAATGCAGTCACCGAGGATTACTTATTTAAAATGTACTGAATTCTAGATTTTATATATCTATCCTTTCAAAAATCATGTTTCCTATAATATCTCGAGCTCAGTACATTATAAATTAGTAATCCTCGATGACTGCATTAATTTTTTTTTTGGTATTGCTGTCTTAGCTTTTATGCCCCAAATTTTATACATATTTCAATACAAATACGTTACTGATTTTCGAAATGTCCGCGTCATTTAAACTTTTTAAAATTTCCTTACTTTTTTTTGTTTGCACTGTAAAATTGACATGCATTACGTACTCTAGTTTTTGTAAAAACCTTCAAGGGCGTTAATAAATACATAAATAAAATGAGAAATACAATTACAAAAAGTAATACGTTGATACATAGGAAAATACAATAAGTACGAAGAAAATGATTATGCTGCCTTTGCTTTTATATCCCACATGTATTTTTTTAATAAATCTTACTTCGTATTTACACTGACAACTGAGTTTTACTTATCATAACAATAGCTTCGGGATTTCCAGTATCTCTCATCAACAGATGGAAACAACAATCGCTATTATTTACAAAACAATGTAACTGCCATATCTATTAATGCAATTTTTAAGCGATCGACACTAATTACGTATCTATAATTGACTCACGCTTCTTATATAAAAGGTAGAGCGGGGTACCGTTTCTAATTTTCAAATATTTTCCGTCTGCACAGAGATCGCACTTCACTGTAATCCTGAACAGAGTTTATAACAATTTTGTACGGGTATTTTCTCACACTGGACGGGTAGCATTCGGTGTACGCGCAAATAAAGTGCTTCGGGAAAGATGCACAGAGGCGCCTTAAACCTGTCGCCACGCTAAAAGCTTTTTTATTAACCACACCGCTCGCTTCCCGATCCCTCCCCCGCCCGGGCCAGATGCGCCTCTGCTACGAGGCTGCGCGGCTCCCGGTGCCGGGAATGATAGCAGACCAGATGAGTAAACAAACACCGCGACACCGGCTTTTCTTCGGATCCTCCGGCACGCTGGAGTCCCGGGCGAAAGAGTGTTTGTTTTCTCGTTCGCTCGTCGCACACGTCGCCTTTACATTACGTCTCAGGTGGGCAACTGCTTGTAACCGACCGCTTACGTCATCCGGCGTGATGGCACTCGGCACCCGGGATCGTACCGTTCGATTGTCGAGTGCGCGATCTTGCGTCCGTATTGCCCGTGTGTATTTACATATCAAACGCGAACGCTGAATTTAAATGGTGTCTGTTTTTTGAAGTTATAAAAATATTGTATAAATGTCACTGTTCTATTTGATTGGCGAATGCAACGAATACTCGTATTCTCTGGATAGTATATATTTACCGAATATTCTTATTCGCCGAATATCATCATGAATATTGAAAACAAACTATTTATAACTGAACGCAACGCAAATTACGGTTTGGCTGTGCACCGTGTATCCGAACACACCTATGCACTCTATTATCGAGAAGAGGGGAAGTTTGCGCATGTACCATTCCACAACGAGACCCCAATTTTGTCTTCTGCGCATTCCCCCACTACGCCGCAAAATTTCAAGATGTTTGCCGGCTACTGTAACAATCATGCTTTGACCTTTGTTGTATAAAATTATCGCTTCGTCAATAATTACGTTTGATTGATGTCTCGACATTTCTCTAGAAATTACAGGCATAGGCTCTGTCATTTTGTCTTACTAATTATGTATAACGTTGTTATAAAGAGAATATGGTAGGCATACTGTGCTATTCTGAAAACAGCAATATTGGGATGTCAGAACTTTATCCCAATCTTGACAGGTATGTGTAACATTGTATTGCCGCCAATTTCGATTGAATTCATTAATTTCAAATATGTCAACCATAAAACATAAAAAATACGGCGTCCCAACGTTATACGATAACTGTCAAGATTCAGAATATTGCTCATTGCAGCAATATTGCTCAGTTCACAATAGGGATGGATGTTTGTATAACATTTAACACTGTGTTGTTGTAAGGAGTCACGTGTGTTATTATTTCTAAGAAGCTTCACATTAGCGAAGGGAAAAACTACATTTCAAAATGAAGACTACAACACACACACGTTCACCAGTTTGAAGACTACAAAGTGTACACTACAATTGTAGTAAAAACTATTTGAAGTGAAGTAATTGTAGTACTACGGAATGAAGTGAAGTAAATGAAGTGAAGTGAAGTAATTGAAGCTGAAGTGAAGTATTTTTTCCCAAATAAAAATTTGGCGAGCTAAAAAAAAAAAAGAAGGTCAACGACAAAAATATTTACGATAAATGACGATATTTTCTCCAAAATAACATTTGGCGACCTAAAAAAAAAAAAACAGGTCGCCAGCCAGATTTCTTCATTCGATTCCAAAAAATTTTCAAACCATGGGGTTTCCAGAGATTTCTTCGTTTAGCTACATCAACTTTCCAAAAATTTCACGTAAAAAATGCACTATTTAAAGTATGTTTCTCATACTTTCGATAACTTTATGTACTTTGTAGTGTTCGCTTTGAAATGAAGTGTACTATTTGAAGTTTATACTTTCAATAACTTTGGTGTTTGTAGTGTGCACTACACATCAAAGTGTGCGAAGTGTGCACTTCAATGTAGTGTAGTACTACATTGTAGTAGTGAGTACAGAGCGGTTCCATCACTACTTCACATCACACTTAATAATAAAAAATAACGTATCGACAGTCCGAAAGGTCACTCCAGCCGCGAATAATTGGTCTCCGATCACCGTGCCAGCGGTCGCCGCCTCCCGCAAGGACGACGCGGGCGCGACCCGGCCGACGTGACTAAGTGGAAAGCGCGGCGCCGTCCTTACCCCCTCCGCCCTGCGCTTTCTTGCGCTCCTGGTATTACGGCCCATTCATCACCCTTTATTACTCTGCCCGGAGAGCGGGTCATTACACTAATTAGATCGGGGGGGGGCTAAATGTTTCCACACTTCAGTGTTGTGAGGAGTTCCTCAAGAAGCGCCGCTGCATATCCTGGAAGCGGTGGTGTTCCTACGTTGGTTCGCGAAATATATTTATTGCAAAATCTGGTACAGTAGAGACTCGGTTAACCGGACTAATTGTTGTCGTAAGGCATTCGGATAATGGAAATTTCGGATAACTGAATATTATGTATTTTTTATTCTAGAAAGATAGACAACTCACCTCGCCCGCGTACAATGAAGGGGACCCACCACATACCCTGAGCCGTTCTATGCGCAAAAGCGTCCATATCGGCCCAGCACTTTCGCCGCCTGGTTGGCATTATTTTATGCTAAAGCGACCTCCTCGCTCGGCCTTCATCAATACAACACGCAGAGATGAAAACCGAGCGAGTCGGTCGCACAAAACCTTCATTGTCCCGCGCATATCAATCTTTATTTCAAAAACAACAATACAATATAATGCCAATAATAAAATACATCACCCAAAAATCGCCCGCGTACACTTAATTCTAGGTGTTTTTTAAAAACATTTTCTTAATCAGGAGGATGACCTTTACCCGCGGAGGTAGAGGGCGGATTCTACCTCCGCGGGTAAAGGTCCTCTTGATGACGTTGAATAAGAATTCAACGAAACGTCGAGAATCGTTTCTCGGAAAAACATACGGTTCGTATAAAATATCCGCAACCAGTTACAGTTAAATATGTCTAACGACCTTAATAACAACCTTAACTCTTTAATTTTCTTAATATCACTAATCGTGGAAGTATCTACACCATACTTATCAGCTAACTTGCGACCGGTTTCCCATTTTTTTAATGAATCAGTAATATTTATTTCATCTTTAAGCGATAACACCACTCTCTTACGCTTTGGCATTTTTGAGATCAGACGTGACACGATGGAACGCAACAGAGTAATTATTGTACCTAACTGTCAAAAACAATAACGAAACACGTGGACGGTGATCGCGCGGGGCTTAAACACAGTTGCGACATTTCGGTGCACGCACGGATTAAACTACCCACAAAGTTAGTTGATCGCGGTTGTCGATCCGGATAATCGCGAATTCCTATAACTGAGGTCCGGATAATCGAGTCTCTACTGTATTGAGATACCTGATAGTTATCGAGAAAGGCTGTTTATTTTTGCTGAGTTGTTCGCCAAATTATTAAAATTGTTGAAAATACCCGAGACCATTGCTTAAAAGAATGGCAAGCTATAATTTTTTAGTTGTAACTTCAATTGCCATTCTTCGGAAATACTTTTTATAAAGAGGATACTCACATTGCGATCAGCTAAATCGGAGACTCTCTGTAAGTTGGTAGTACCTACCAAGGAGACCTGGAGCCACTGAGTTTGCGAACCGTGCTTTCAGCATTGCGGGCCCGGCCATGTGGGATCGGCTGCCTCCAATGTTGCGATCCACGGAGAATCAAGAAGCATTCGAGAAGAGGCTAAAAACTGACTTCTTCGAGATATTCTATTTGTAAAGTGCCCTTGGAGCGTCTCTTACGCAAAAAAAATATAAAAATTAGCATAACCACAACCCACTTAATAGGTTTGTGAATACTAACCGAAAATTTTTAGGAATTTGATGTATGTAATGTGAGGGTATATATTTGAGCGAACTTATTCGCTGTAACGATCTTCCGCAGAACACTTTAGGTACTGTCTCCCTATTCCATCGCTCAGTAGTGGTCTCCGGTGTGGTGCTAAGCACTCATCAAGCGATCCTGAATACTCCAAAGTGTCCAGCTACCGCCTCCAGAATCGCGGATGTACCTATACACTGCGCTGTTGCTAGGGTTGCTAACCGTATTCTAAAATAGAGTATTGTACTCTATATCATGTAGGCGTACTCTATAATCTATAACACTAATAGAGGACGCTAAAATACTCTATTTTACACAACGTTTACTTTACTAGTGCCAGTCACGCATATATGATGCATAGAAGTTATAATTTTAAAAGAACTCCAAGGCGAAATGTTAAATAACGCACATTTTATGCAAAAATCCACTGCAGAAAAATGGCAATTCATATTTAAAAATGTCCTGACGAATTAATTTATTAAAAAAAAAAGTTGGCTATATACTCTCTGTTCCCGCCACTTGAGCATATTTACTGGAAGAGTCTTTTCGGTCATGAATGTGAAGTGGCGGGAAGAGAGGAACGGGGCTGAAATCGATTAAAACTGAGCTCCTGATCTATGTAAACTTAGAGTTAGAATGTTAGGAGTCGTACAATTCTTTTAAAAACGATGAAAAATTGTTATGTGCTGCAAAAAGTAGCAAAAAAATACCTTTTCAAAAATTCGAAATAAATGATGCTCTTTTTTTTTACCTCCTTTGAAATCAGATATACTCTGTTTGTTGTAATAAAAGCTGGCAACCCTAGCTCCTGCATACAATAGCCACTTGCGCAGTCGATTATCTGGAATTGCTCGAACGTGTCACCGCAGCGGCTACCGACGTGCCCACTGCCCACTCAATTCACCGAGTCCTGGCCACACTTCGAGCACTTCACCGCAGCATAGCACTTATTCGCGTTATTTCCATTTCTGTTTCTTGTTTCTCGATCCATGAGTTACTTGTCATTTTTTTTGATAGCGAGGCAAGTGAAAATAATTCTTTATTGAATTGGCGTTAACTTTGTGGAATGACATTATAATTATATATAAATAGATTACTTGTCTAAGACCACTTATGAGTTTAAGACTACACAACTAGTTTCGACAACTACCGATATTGTCATCAACGGTAGTTGTCGAAACTAGTTGTGTAGTCTTAAACTCATAAGTGGTCTAGACAAGTAATCTATTTATATATAATTATAATTCAGTCATGTACCCAAAACGTTACCTACTGAAAACATATTTATACTAAGCGACATTGTTTAATTACGTGTACGTTAAAATATTTCTCGAAATAATCAAAATCGAGCGACTGCGGGTAACAAAGTAAATGGTGCTCTGAATGCCATTACGGCCAATAAGAACCTGTCAAAGGAAGCAAGACTAGCGCTACGTAATGGCGTTCTAGTGCCGACTCTGATGTATGGAAGTGAAGCCTGAAATTGGCAGAAAAGGAATGAAAGTAGACAGAATGCGATGGAAATGCGGTCACTAAGGCGCTTGCGCGGAAAATCTGGGAATGAACAAATTAGAAGAGCTGGCTGTAGCGTGGTAGACAGAATAAAAAAAAGGAGTACTGAGTATGAGCGAGGAAAGGATGGTTATGAAAATATGTGGCGCGAGTATTGAAGGCAATAGGAATAGAGAGCGTCCGCTAAAAACCTGGCATGATCAGATACTACAAGTATCGGAGGATGGCCCTGTCAACAACCGTAGAGCATGTATGAGAAAATGTATGAATGTAGCCGAAGCAAAAGTGGTGTGCCAAGATATAAAAATATGTCTTTCTATCCTCTATGCCTACCCCTGCGAGTAAACGGCGTGATGGTTAGTTAGTTAGTTTCAAAAATATGATAATTCAACATCAATTTATAATAACAACGTATGTGTGTTCATCGATTCGCTTTCTTTATTCGCTTTCTCTTCATAAATCCACTTGGATCCATTACTCCACCGCTTTCTTATCAAGTTCTTTTGATTGGAATTATTGTGTTTTCGCCTGTTGGGCTACACAGAAATATAATACTAACTAGGCTTCAAATTCAAAGCTCTGTTGTTGAATACGAGAGAATCAATTCTAAGAAAACCTATTTGGAATTCCCGTCTCCATATTCCGCATTATTATTATTTTTGTTGTTCATCGCAATTAATTACCCCTGAAACGTGGCGTGTAATTTAATTAGATAAAATTATTTTTAAAACCAAACAATAAAAATGATTAAAATAAAATATGATACGCGAAAATAAAAATGTCACAGCGAACACTGCATTGACCTACTTTGAAAACAAAGTTAGAATTGTATAAACGACAGCAGAGAATATCTAAAAGTGTTTATTTTTTTAAAATAATTCACTGGCGTGAAATTCATTCTCATTTAAAAAAAATTATCAAGTCACTAATTTGTGTTCCAACATTCGGCCTTTGCAGCAGCGCCATTAGCGACCGGAGATGCGTGCTTCCTCATTACCGGTGTCCGAGACCTGTCACCGGCGCCTGGCGCCATCTCTCGGACAGACAGGACACAAATAGTACTGAAATATGAAAATAAGCGCCGTGAATCTTCGCTTTTCCAGTATGCGTATATTCATTTTGTGTAGGATTTTTAGATTCGGTGTTTTCCAATCCTTCCAAAAGCTGATGAAAAATGTACCAATGAGGGGTGCAAAGGCGGCAATATTAAAAAAAAAAAAATGTTTTGAATTCAGTCACTGGGGATTATTAATTTAGAATGTTCATAGTAAATATAGCTTTGTTCCATTCTAAAATCGTGTTTTCAATTAACGAGTATGTGTCCGTGACAAAATGACCGCTTCACACTAAAATCACGGTTTATGTCGATTTTAGACTGAAGTCTTATAGCAAAGGCAGTAATATCCAATTTTTAAATAGCAAAAGCAGCAATGTACACTATTTAGTAGCAAACACAGCAAGATCCATATTTAAAAGTTAAATATTTAATTATGCACGTGTATAAAAGGAAGACTGAGGTGGCATTCGTTTATAGATGCTTATTTCCAATAAGATATGGGTTTCGTAAATTTCCATGAGTAGTGACAAATTATTATAGTAGAATTAGGCGGTCCAGCCGATGTGGATTACTCAGGGTATCGTAGACTCTGAGGAATCGAAAAAAAAATCACCATATTATCCATAAACCTTTAGCTTTTTCATCAATTGCACATTTCTATTATTTCTGTATATCTTGCGATGATGATGGCTACTATCTTTAAGACAATGTTACACCAATCCTTTTAACTAGACTAAGAGATATCATTGAAAGATTTGGCAGATACTTCGTGGTGCAACACTATAATTTAAAATATGTTTTATTTTAACTTTATAATACACACTCAATTCGAATTATCACTCTCGAAACTATAGTAGTAATTAATAACTCAAATTGTGTGTGTATTACAAAAACATATTTTAAATTTTAAGACTTGAGAGATATTCACATTTATAAATACACATATTTATTACCGCTAGGGTTTATTTATTAAAATCAACTCGTTTCGGCCAGTCATAAAAACTATCCTAAACGTTAAATAAATATAAATTGTGTCAATAACAACCTGCATAAGTATATAAAATTAGTATGGTGAAGGATATGGGAAAATTACCATAAAATCTAAAATGATTGGAAACGTTTTTAAGATAAGATTAGTGGTTACAGAAAATTCGAATCTTTAAATGGAAAATAACCATACTTTTCATAAAATAAATCGATTTATATATTTTACGTGTAAATAATGTTGGTCTTATTTGGACAATTTGGAATCGTCAAAAATAAGTAAAGCATGTAATAATAAAAAAATATATTGATTGTATTATTTGTATAAATCTTTGATTAATTACACCTACATGTTTCGGAAATACCTTTCCATCGTCAGGGTGTTATATTATGACGTAACATTGCCGACAAGCTATTTCGTTTATTAAAAAAAATACTCCTCGGACTTACATGTACTTCATGCACCGACGGCCAGAAGTTATTGCAATTGTGAGATGTCAAATGTTACACACCATATCCGACTATTGTAAGGCTCGCTCGTTTATTTTTTTGTATTAAATATATTTAATATGATTTAAATCTGACAACCTTCATAGGCCCAATTGTGAGTGTTGCAAAAACATTGATAGCCGCTTGTACAGTAGATGTACGATTGATCAAAAACAATAATAAATTACGAGCGTATAAAACAAGACCGATTGTTTTAGTCGTTATTTTGAACACTTCACATGACGGCGTGCCAGACACGGATACGGCACTTTTACTGCCATGTCTTCGCGCGCGTTTAATGTTAGGTTTAATGGTTCCTCGTCCATTCGGAGGCCGCCAGCGCGACGAGTGTTCGTCTTTAACGCGCATCCTTCGGCCGCTGGTGGCGGGTCATTGTTTGGTCATCCCGGGCGCGAGGAGACGGGAAGCGAGGGGAGGTCGAGCAACTGCGCGACGGATAACGAACCCGGCGCTCATCTGTGTGCAGTCTACGGTCCTCCCCCTCGCTCCTCAGCCAGCTTAATGATCGCAATCAACAACGGGAGTAATAAATCTAAACGTTCGCAATTAGAATTCTTGGAAGTCTGCTCGATTAAGACTTTGCCACTTTCCTCGCCATCTAATCCACGATCACTCGAAAGCGTCGAAAATTTTCAAATTTTCCTCAGTATTGTGAAATCGGATGCCCAATTTTAAACCTTCTTTTTTGTCCAATCTAGTTTTAATAAAGTCATAATTTATTGCTCATTAAACTTCATTTCTTATCACTGTTTAATATACACAAACGTTCATTTAATTTTCTTATATAGGTATACACCTAAATATACTTTTTAACTGTGCTATTATATATACATTTTGTTACTATCCATGCATATGATTTTTTATATATATTACTTTATTTTCACTATTGCTTTTGTATTATACAATATATACTTATTATCCACATTTATATACTCAATTAATTAATTAATTAATCTTATAGTTATATAGTATTTTGTTGTATATCTTTATTATTTTTTGTTTTCACTATATTGTTCAGCTGCTCATCTCGGCACAGGTTCTTCCTAGTGAGATGAACGGCTCTATCTCCTATGTCATGTAACAAGATGAAGATAAATAAATAAATAAAAAATAAAAATAAATAAAGTTTGCATGTAGATTGATATTTTGTGTTACAATTGTCAGGGTTCGTAGTACCTAAATAGTGCTTACGAGGCTAACGTAACATTTGTTGCCTATTAACTAAAGCATACTTTAAGGAAAAATTAAATACACTCAAAGCTTACTTTTACGATTTGTTAATTAATTGATTAAGGATAAATTATACAAGTCTCACAGAGACGAAGCTATTTATATATGAGAGAAGTGGATGGAAGTCTCTTAAACGATGGCTCAGGTCTTACAACCTGTACGAGCAGGCTTAAGTGATCACTCTACCCAATGCAACTTTCATCAATTCCATCGTAAGAACATTCAAACATTACCAAATTTTGAAAGTTCTATATATATGTAGGTATGTTCGAACAAAGAACCTTTCATATATTGCTATGGTCTCTGCTAGAGACATCTGTTGATTTTATTCTCATTAACAAATTAATATACACAGCTTTTGTAACTAGTAATGATAACTCTATATTTTATTTCCCTCTGAGGACAAAATGCAGTCACTGTGTTCTTAGAACATACTATTTAAAAATATATCCTGATACATGATAGGAGTTAAAAATTGATTTTCTGGGGTATTCTAGTAGATATGTAATAATTTGAAAGAATATCATACATATACGTTAAAAGGAATATTGCTAAAAAACTCCACTTTAAAAAATAAAATATAGAGGCATCATTACTAGTTACGAAAGCTGTTTATACTTACTTGTTAATGAGAAAAAATCAACAGATGTCTCGAGCACAGACCATAATACATTAAAAGTTCTTGATTCGAACATATATATATATATATATAGAACTTTTAAAATTTGATAATGTGTGGATGTTCTTACGATGGAATTGGTGGAAATTGGTTGCATTGTGTAAGGTGATCACATAAGCCAGCTCATACAGGTTGTAAGCCCTGAGCTATCGTAAAAGAGACCTCCATAATTTATCCTTAATTAGTTAAACATTCCTCTGGGAACAAAATCCAGTAAATGTGTTCTTAGAACATACTTTCATATTAATTGACAATCGGGCATATTTTATATAATAAACCAATAAAAAGGCGTACTGTTACGAATAATTAAGATTTTAATGAGTAACGTTCATTAAGCCGACTTTGATACGATTCAGTGTGGCTAGCGGAATACCAGCGACAATAATTAAGAGAGTAACTAACGGACGTTCTGAAATAGGTGCGTTCCCAGACGTGCGAATATTCCAAGAGAGTATAAAGTGTTCCACAGTCGAGAGATTAATGCGAAATTAGTCCGAACTACATAATCCAGTTAAGTGACTTTGATGATTAAATGAAATTAATTAATTTATTATCTTTTAATGTAAATAAGCGATTGATCTGTCACCTACCTCCACGATTCCGTGACATATTTATTTAATTTTGTTAAATATGATGTCAAAAGATCGATGGTCGAAATCTTTTTTTACAAATTTTTTAAAATGTACTTATGTTAAGTAACGTAAAATGATAATCGATTAAAGTTGAACATTTTTAACTAACTAACTTACTAATTTATCATCACGCCGTTTTCCCGTGGGGGTAGGCAGAGAGGATAGAACGCTCCACGTCTTCCGTGGCATGACCAGATTAACCAGAACGTTTTTAATTAAACGTAAGTAAGTTATTTTAGATGCGACCATACTTGAACGCCAGCGGTTGATGTGAAACGTCGGCCATAACAAAAAAATTGACACACAGAAAATCCAATATCTTTTTTTCAAATATACGGCCATTTACTTTTCTGTTTTGCTTCTGTTAGACCGTTATCATCATACATCGATCATACACAGGCAAACTTATTGCCGCTGGGCGACACTTTCCAAAGAAAAACAGTGGAAACGTCTGTAATTTTTTCGCTCTTATATGGCTTGCGCATTTCTTTGGCAAAGGTATATTTTTTCGCTGACGCGTCTCGCCGGAAGATTTTCCGCTCTCGCGACGGATTCAACAAGGACTTGTACATATTTCATATGAAATATTCCCAGGGAATTGACAGTTTATTATTTAGGCGATTTATGATGCCGAATCTGCGTCGGTAGCCAGCCACGCGCCTGTCAAAAATAACGAGAAATAGTCGGCGCGATGATATATTTTCGAGGGATATTAATATTTTTGTGACGAGCCCTTTCTCGGAATTCCTACAGCGATATCGATCGGCCCGGCCGGCGCGCTGCGCAGGCCTGCTGCCTGCGGACGTAAAAGTCAAGGTTCGACGCCCGCGATCGCAGTTTGAACATTTCCAAATTGTTAGCATGCTGTGCCCGCGATTAATATATCACATTAATGTGCGACTTTCTTTCCAAGCATGCTCAGTTTGTAAGGCGTTGTTAGCTGGCTAATAATATGAATCGTCAACATGATTCACTATCCAAAAATGAACCATAATCAATAATAAATTATTCGCAAGTGTACACCATAGTCATCATGTATACCAGGGGCGTGCAATAAGAATTAGCAAGAAAGCAGAAATAAGAGATATATCTCGTAATATTCCTATCACAATCATTAATATATTATTCAGATTTTAATATTTCATAATATTCTGTCAGATAAATATTTAATTACGGTATTTTTCCAAACATGTTAAAATAAAAGTCACGCTTCTTGTTCTCACTGCTGCACGCCATATTTCTATATTATTCTTTTTGTTACAAGCCTGAAAAATGGAGAATTTTACAGCAATGGGTTTACTTATTTTTCTTTAAACTCTAATGCAAGCATCACATGAATCGCGACCACAGTGTGATCTCCTAACATTGTCTACAGTTTACTCAATGGTAGACCTCTTTCCATTTTAAGAAAGACAATCGAATTAGTGTGTGTAAGCCATGCGTATGACGCACATTGTTTCCTTGTTTTGGTGTCCACGGGTATAAACTCCAACACAGCGAAACAATGTGCCTCGTACGCACGGCTTACACATACTAATTCGCTTGTCTTTCTTAAACGGAAAGAGGTCTACCGTTTCTTCTTAATCAATTTTACTCTCGTTTCCTATTGACTTATACCAAGTCAATTATTTTCACCTATATAACTACTTGACTTATATACCATGTCAATTATTTTCATACAATTACTAAAATTCATAAAAAAAGAAAAACGGACATAAAGCAGCAAAAGCAAGCTGGTATAAGGAGATATCAAAAACTATACGTATTCGCTTAATAAATTTAGTACGGAAGAACTAAATTTAATACTTAACAACATTCGTAAGGGTCTGGAATAAGTGGAACGATGCCATCGAGAAAAACAGGTTATTACGTTATATTAAAATTAAACACAAATCACTTTGTTTTCACCACTTTATTAGATTAAACAATCTACATGTTTCGAGAACAATGTTCTCTCCTTCAGGATTATTCTAAAAAAGAGAACATTGTTCTCGAAACATGTAGATTGTTAATCTAGTAAAGTGGTGAAAACAAAGTGATTTGTGTTTTATTTTAATAATAATGTCACCACAAAGTTCAAGCCTTCATACAGAAGAAGAAAAAATATTCTCCGAACAGTTTACATTAGCTACAAACAGAACTGGCCGAGCTTTTCATGCAGATATTTTCTGAATTATGCTCTTTAGAAGGCATGAGTAAAGCGAATCGTGCGGACCGTAGTAAATTACCTTCCGGCGGAAAATGATCCGGGTACCTACCTACTCAGTATCCCAGCAGAATAGCGCCGCAACTGCCACGAAACTTTGGCACTTTGGCGAGCGGTGCGTGCCGGTGACGCGACTGCCGCGCGACCTTGGCACTTCCGGACACCTACTCCGACTAATGACGTCTGCCTAGTCGGCAAAGTTTCCCCCTAAAGCCTAGCTTAAGGCAGTGTCGTCACACGAGTGGGGGGGATCGGGAATGTACGAAACAGTTGCGATTTCACATTCTATAGTAGTTTCATTTAAAATTAACACAATTTCTGTTTATTTACATTAATGTCCAGTAACTGTATATTTTTTCAATGCAGTACAATATTTTGAGTAGCAAAATTGAAGCACAGATTAAATGGCTTATCGGCCATATTCTGAACTAAGCAATATTTATTTATTTATTTATTTGTTTACGCCCATTAGGCTTTTACATAAAGAATATAAAATAAATTTCAAAAAGCACATACATTAAACAATATCTGTTTAGCACCAAAACATGAGTATTAAAGTTAAAAATATAAAGTAAAGAGCGGCAATGTGTATAGGCTTTTACCTAAAAAATATAACATAAAATTAAAAAGAACATACATTAAACAATATAAGTTATAAGTAACAAAATATGAAGTATCAGGAATAGCACCAAAACATGAGTATAAAAGTTTAAAAAGTTAAAAATATAAAGTAATATCTATATATATATATCTATATATATAGATATATATATAAAAGTTAAAAATATAAAGTAAATATTGCGATTTCTGTATCTTGACAGTTATGTATAACATTGTACTACCGTCAATTTTGAGGTTTTAAGATTGACAGGTTTAAAATGAATAAATTCAATCAATCAGAAAGCTTTAATACCTGAACAAATGTTAAATTATTCACAATTATGAATAATGAGCTTTCTAATTGATTGAATTCATTACCGAAATACAATTACAGATACAGAAATAGCAATATTGCTTAATTTAGAATACAGCCAAATTATTTGAGTAGAAAATGCCGTAATGTCTGGCGACGGCTAGCGCGGCCGATGACTTCGGTAAAACTACGATGCGTCTGACTAAATTATGGGCAACATTAAACTTCAAATTTTAAAGGAAAGCAAGCGGCGGTCGATATTTGTAATCGGAGATTTAGGGGTGTAATTATTGGCTAAATGCATCTGGGAATCACACACACATTTGGGTACCTACTGTTGGACGGTGACTAATTTTTCGCATTTCGGCGGGCAAGACAACAGTTATATCTCAGTTACCAATCATCGATACAATCAGTTACTAATCTCAAATAATTGTACCATGAATAATCGGTTAAAAGTACTGGCTTGACCAACACTACAACTGATTAACCGGCGTCTTCCTACTGAGTAAGTTGTATGAAGTGTGTTCATAAAAAAAAGAATATATATACTATCCATCCATCCTCAGCGTTACAACCCTTGGTGGGTCCTAGCTGCCTCCAAGAAAGTCCTCCATGCTGCACTGTCGCTGGCTGCCATTTTCCAGTTTTGCTGCCCCAGGGCCCGGCAGTCCGCGACGACACCATCTAACCACCGCAGTTTTGGTCTTCCGACACTTATATCCATTGGGACATTTATACTACCTACTGTAATAAGCTTTTCATTTGTGGTTTTTCATTTCAAATTAAACTACACGCAAATCACTCGGTTTAAACCAATATATTTTTGGCAACACCGACCGATTTCAGAACGACCGTTCCTTCTTCAGGATGAATTACAATTGTATGTGTTGTACAACATGTACAACACACCAGTCCTTGTGATGGCCCGTGTGATGAAACCCGAAACGTCGGCCAGAAAGGTGGTAGAAAAACGGCAGAATATCTCTCAAACTATAAGATTCTAGTTCGAGTTTTCTGAAATGAAAATCTAAAAACGTTTTTAATGAATTTACTATCTGCTATCTCCCTCCACTGTGGTGGCACGAAGGGTCTTTCTCTCGGTCCACGACTGATGCAAACTGTCGGAGATGTAAATCTCAACCCGTCCGATACTTCCACCGGAGGTTCGTGTCACCCTCGCCCTCCTCCCCCGTTACCCTCCCCCTCCCCCGCACCATACCCGCTTGGCGTAATTTCTCACGGATAATTTATTCTGTTTGCGCGAAAGATTTACTTACTTTGAAATTATTAATTATTCCACATCCTCAGATTCTTTGGAAA
>JADDOH010010502.1:0-102135 GCA_016648135.1 Agrypnia vestita
TTGGTGGACTAGTGCTGGTGTCGTTCACTACAGCTTTCTTAAATCTGGCCAGACGATTACGGCAGATGTCTATTGTCAGCAACTGCAAACCATGATGGAAAAGCTAGCTGCTAAACAACCGAGACTGGTTAATCGCTCTAGGCCACTGCTGCTTCATGATAACGCTAGACCACATACTGCACAACAGACGGCTACCAAATTAGAGGAGCTTCAATTGGAATGTCTAAGATATCCACCGTACTCTCCGGACCTTGCCCCAACAGATTACCATTTTTTTCGAAATTTGGATAACTTCTTGCAAAGGAAAAAATTCAACTCCGATGGGGCAGTCCAAACCGCCTTCAAAGATTTTATTGATTCCCGTCCGAATGGTTTTTTTAGTAAAGGGATCGATGAACTACCTATGAGATGGCAAACGTGCATAGATAGCAATGGTACATACTTTGATTAAATAAATATATTATAATAAAAAAAAATCGGCTTTATGTTCCTCCCATACTAAACGCCAATTTCATATGTAAGGACCTAATATTTGCCTCTCTTTGAAAGAGTACGTAGAGAAATATTCCTAGAATATCCAAAATTCAAATTTGAAAAATGAAAGTACCCTCTCGATTAATCTCGTCTTGCTCGAGAGCAGCTGTATCTATTTTGATGCGGTTTTTCTCAGCGTATCGGACATTTCTCTGGGAAGATTTTCATTACGATACATCGGGAAGTTGAGTAATGAAGGAATAATACATTTCGCGAGTTTGATAAAAATCGCGGCGCATTCAGTACTACACCGTGGCTAAATTGATGTATCGATACAATTATGAGGGACTGTCAGGTTTAACGGTTATGTAAAAAAGATATTAACTATATAGATTGGCCCTTATCAACTAGGCTGAATATAGATTAGCCCTTATCATTCCAGACTATTTTTGGTATGACACACCAGCAACACTATTAAAAAAATGCAAGCAAAAACGTTGACTTGTATTTATAATATTTAAAAAAATATATATGTAAAGATATCAAATTCTACATTCGTTCTCTTGCGGACCATCAGCAACTGAAACACTCCCAACTACTATTTGATGACATAGTTTTTATCACCGTGTGAAATTAAAAACAAATTCATCTCGTCGAACATCACTCAATCAAACTCTCACTTTGTTTAAAATTTGTGTCCATTTTATAACGTCAAAAATATAAACTGATTTATTTTACGCGCAATTGAAAATGTGTAATAAATATTTGACAATTTTGCGTACGTTATTTGTAAGTGAATAGAACTAATGTAATGTGGCAATATTTTTATATGTATGTTCTGAGAACACAATTACTGAATTTGTCCACTACTGGATTATTATTTAACTAGCTGTAACCCGTAAAAGGAATAAGTATTTATTTATTTATATAAAAAAAGAAAAAATTACCATAAAGAAAAAAAGAAAAGGGAAAAAATGAAAAAAAAAAAAACGTTTTTTAAGAAAAATGGGGAAAGAATACTATAAAGAAGTTACTGACGTTACACGAATTTACGGGGACAGACACACAGGCGGACGGACGGACGGATAGACAACGAGATTATTATAATTGGGATTAAGATAAATTATAGAAGTCTCGTAGAGACGTAGCTATTAATATGAGAATCGCATACGGAAAAGTCTCTTATACGATGGCCCGAAAATATAGAGGTATTATTACCAGCTGTGAAATATGTGTATTCTGTTTCATAAGAAAGACTACAGATGTCTCTAACACAGCCCAATCAAATATACGGAAGGTTCGCAGAATTGGGGCATACATATACTTAAATAATTTCCAAAAATTTAACAATGTGTGTATGTTTTTACGATGGAATTGGTGAACGTTGCATTGTGTAGAGTGATCATTTAAGCCAGCTCACACAGATTGTAAACCCTAGGCCATCGACTTCCTTACACCCTTCTCATATAAATAGCTTCGCCACTGGGTGACTTCTATAATTTATCCTAATGTAATGTGTTTATACTTGCGCTAACAGGTACTTCTTCTTCTTATGGTGCCATCTCCTATCGGAGGTCGGGGATCATTCTGGCGATTACGATTTTATTTACCGCCGCACGGAACAACTCAGTCGAGTTACACTTATACTAGTTCCTCAAGTTACGCAGCCATGAGATTCGGCGTCTTCCTACGCTTCTTTTACCACTTATTTTCCTCTGGGTGATAAGTTGGTTTAGACTATTTTGGTCCTCTCATATGTCCGAGATGCTCCAGCTTTCTTATCATGATAGTTCGCATCGCTTCTCGATATTTTTCCATACTCTAGAGTATTTCATCATTCGTCGCTCTATCCACCCAGGAAACTTTCAGTATGCGTCTATAGATCCACATCTCAAAAGCCTCGACTTTGCGGATTAGTTCTTGGTTACGTATCCATGCCTCCCCCCATATAAGAGAATGGCAAAAATATAACATCGAACCATACGCATTCTAAGTTGTAGGCTTATGTTAGAAAATAACTTGTCATCTCTATCGAGCTTTTACTTCTTGAGATAGGAAGTAGGTACTTGTATTGCGTGACTCTTTCTATTGGTTCATTATTGATGATTATTTTTGACGTTGGAGGTGATCTTTTTGGTGCTATTAATAATTTTGTTTTGGGAGTGTTCATCTTCAAGCCATAGTTTTTATTTGCCTCATTCACATTTTTTACTTGTGTTTGAAGGTCTTGGGCATTGTTTGCAAATAGTACTGTATTGTCCGCAAATCTAATATTATTTAATGGTTTTCCATTTACCAATATCCCATTCCATCCAGGACCATTTTTTGAGAAAAAAATACATTAATTGTTTGACAAATTAAATTTACATTAATTTACTATGGCGACACATTGCCTAGGGAGTGTAAAAGGTTAGTCTAGCGAGAGGCGTACTTTGTCTTCCTGTTCCTCTAGTAAAACATCTCGAAAGTTTCTAACCTTTTCTCCCGCCCTTGGTCAATGTCCAGGTTGAACTTTTGTACAGTACTGTGTTGCAGATGTGATTTTTACTTCCTTTCTTTTCAATCGTGGCGTCTGCTTGCTTGTTTCCTTGGCGAAATTTTTTTAATTGAAACTTTGCAAGCAGACTCGTGGCGACGATCAAAAAGATCTATCAAATTTTCGTTAAAAAAATTTTTTTTGGATTTTTTGAAATTTGGTTGAAATATTTTCATACAACTTACTAAGTTGTATGAAAATATTTCAACGCGTCTGGTAGACACTAAACCTGATTATAGTATAATTTTTGATTTTTGGAAATTTTTTATTACTCCCTTTCCTAGCGTCGCCCGACCGAAGCCCAACGCGTAGGTTAAGCGCTAAACCATTTTCCACTAGTAAATGAGAAAGGGAGTATAATAAAAACTTGGTCTTTATGGGTTACTTTTTTATGAGTTGCTTTTTGGTCTTCGGCGCGGGTTGTTGGCATCTTATTTACAAAATAACCGCAGATGGTGCCAGGCGGCGTTGGCACTCTATTTTCAAATAAAAACTGTTGATAATCTGTTCGCTTTGTTTTTTGTTTGTTTTCCTCGTGAACTTTGAAGAAAGTGTGTATTTTTGGAATGCTTTCAACTCGTGAAGCGAGCCCGCGAAGTGCGGCCGGCCCGTGTGGTGCTGACGTCACGCGGGTCGGGGTGCCTGCGCACGCCGTCGCGGCGCATTAAGCTCCCGCGCGGTCATCGCTGTCAATCAACGGACAGCGTTGTGTTAAATATGAATCTCCGCGTTAACGGCGCGTCAACCCGTCTTCATTTTGATAGCAGCTGCTCTCTTGGCTATTTCCGAGGGTTCTGCAGCCGGCTGATTCCTCGGCAGTGGACCGTATCTTCAATTACGAAGATCTTCGAACGTCCTTTAATTTCGGAAGACAACTCGGCAAAGGTCGACCAATTGTTGGATCAGGCAAAGCCTGTATTTGCAAAAATTTGCTTTACGTTAGTGATCAGATTATCGAAGAAAATCTCTCATTGTAACTGGGAACTATTCTTCAAGTAAATACTTTTAAATTAAATTAAATTAAGCACTTTTTAAATTTTTTTTTATAGGTAAGTGCCGAAAATATTTTTAAAGATTAGTACTAAATGCCTTCGCCAATACATTAAACGCTGCACTGAAATCCTATCTGTGTTTATTTCCTAGTTATGTGGAAATGCATATCGCGTAAGTATTAAGTGTCGCGTCATTTTTTTTATAAAAATAAGGCACTAAACGACATGAGTATTTAATAGTTTTTAGAATTAAACTGACCAAGGGTCGGTTGTATCAATTTCGTTTATAGTAAAAGTTCGTTTAAAGCATAGATTTTACGGAAACACAAAAATCTATGCTTTAAACGAAATATTACTATAAACCGAGTAGATTAAACCGGCCCTAAGTAACGTGAGGTGCCGGCGTGTACCTATTAGTGTTGAAAATATTAATGAAAAGATGTGTAAAAGCACACATAAAGACCGAAAAATACTTCATTCGCTTTTTACCTTTTGCATCTTAAAATGAACATTCTGCCTATATTATAGATGTCTCATACAGACAAAATTATATTTTTTATCAGAAGGTAGGTATGGTATGGTAAGTTTTTTATTTTTGGGTGTCCATAGTGCTTACGACCTATCGTACGGCTGGCTTTAAGTGCCACTAATGACACTAATGTCAATGTCACTAAGGAGGTATCTTTATTTTTTGATTTGGGATTTTGAAAGCAATATCCTTTACATGTGTAGGTATATGAGATTCCACCGAATCATTAACATTGCACTAGAATACGCCTGTTTTGCCTACTTTCCATATAAAACATATAATTTCGTTTCTATGAGACATCTATAATATATCTTGACTAATGATGTCCCCTGGTTTAAAATCCAGTTCTGTGTTCTTGAAAAATTTGGACAAACTCAAAATAATCTGATCATCCTGGCACTTAGTGTTTTATTCATTTCCAGTATTCAAATCTTTTTCGCAATTTTTTGCAATCTTACGATTTCAGTCCATTCTTAATACAATACAATTAATTATGTTATTAGTAGATCTCAACAAAAGTTATAAAATCTCATCAAAAATGTTTAAGATTTTTAATTTTTTAGCATTTTTCTCAATATTTCTGACTTATTTTTTGCAAAAAGTTAAACAGTTAAACCATCATTACAGTACCTAACTTATGTCCATTATAAAAAATTCATTTGCTTAAATATTACTCAAATAAAATGATTTATAATCTTGTGAAAAATATTTTTTCAATTTTTGCAAGGTTTTTATCATTTTATTCGACTTGTATTAAAGTAAATGTATTTTTCATAATCGATATAATTTACTGTAAGGATAGTTTAACTTTTTGCAAAGATTTGCAGAAATATTGAAAAAAATTGCAACATTGATGTTGCTTATCGCCGTATCTGTTGACATTTCACCCAAAAAGAATTTTCTATTCAAAATTCAAAGAAGCCTCCCCTGAAGTCATGATTGCTTGAACACTTTCGACTCATTATCAAGGTAGGAATCCATTAATAAAGTTTTTACTACTAGTTATGAGACACCTGAATAAATTATACACAATCGTTCGTATAGTTCTTGTTGCTAAGAATTCAAAGAAGCGACAATTCAATGATGGTCAAAAAGTGGTTAGAGACTAATAAATAATGTTCTTAGGTTTTCACGGCCACTCAGAATCTTTTGGTTTGTGTCTTCTAGGGTATTATGTCGTATTTTTACGACCTTTCTGGCCAACCGACGTGATCACATCGGCTCTGATGATGGACCCTGCAATGGGAACCGAAATGTCGCCCAGAAAGGTCGTAAAAACACGGCGTAATACCTCAGAAGATACAAACCAGAAGAGACTGTGATGTCTGTGGAATTGTGTGAAAGAGAGCAAAAGAGAGTAGACGCGAAAGAGAACATGGACGGTCGGTCGGGACCGCGTGAGAGCGAGACTTATTATGGCGGACGGTCGCGCGCCATAGAATAATTACTACTTAGATTGTATAATATCGGCCAATAAACGCTGTAATTATAACACCGAGTATTATTGAAGATCATCCATCGCTACAGAGGACGGAGGACGCAACAGGGACTTGCCTACCGATTTGCGGAACCTCAGATTTTCATTGTTTGACGATTGGAGAGAGTGAGGAATGTGGGAAGTGTTGGAAGCCGTCGTGTTGTGTTGTGTCTGGGAGGCAGTGGTCTCTGCGCGCGTGACCTGGCGACGTCTTATCGCTCCGATCGTTCACTTCACTCACTTCTAGACTGGTTCATATCAAAGTGGGAATACGCTTTATTTTATTTTGACGATTCTCGATTCGCTTTCTGCTGCTCTTGCGTAATCTGTTGAGGGCTACCACCTTGAGGTATCAAAAAAAGCGTTCAAATAAAAAACAATGACGTTACTGTTGCATTTATAAAATTAGTTTTATTATCATTGTTTACGGTATACATTCCTTCTCCGCGTCGCGCGCAGCTGGTTGAGATAATCTTTTTGCCAGGGTTTTGAGTGAAATGAAAAAGTTATTTATTTTCTTGTTAAATTATGTAATGTTTATAATGGAGCTTATTGAAAAAAAAATTAGTTGAAAAATTTATAATAAGCGAACAGCGCTTTTTATCAAAATAAAATTTAAACAAAATAGGCCCAATACAAAATTTTGAAACAGAGTTTCGAAAAAATTTCGCCTACCACGCTAGTTTCAAATTGCTAAAAGTCAATTTTCGAAATATTTGAATGAGTGATGACTTGAATTATTCTTAGAAATTCAAACCATAAGAAAAAAAAAACATTTTTTGTAAACCTCTTAAGCGAGCTATATATGGAGCTATGGATATATCGCGATGGAGATATGGAGTGTTTTCTAATTTAGTTTTTAAGTGGTTAATGCATTTTTGCGGACGTACAAATTAAATTTGATGCGCGCCTTCTCTTTTTGTGGTCTCTTCCGTCTTCTGTCCGCCAGAGATGATGGACGATGGCACTCGCATGCTCCGAGGCAGTTGAACCGAGCGCCGTAAAATTCTACTCGAGATCCGAACACCCATATGCACAACTCGAGCTGAAAGCCGCTATTTCGATTGCTGTTTCTTCATATTCAGGTTGATTATCATGATCCACTCCTTCACTATCAATCTTTGTCTTTTTTATTCAGTTTTCATGAGAGATCTCTTGGCATCACAAAATTCATTGTTAACGTAGACCACCAAAATAAATAGACATGAACTAACGGAATTTTTTTGGTACACGGTCTGTTTCTAGGGCTAGTTCCACTAGTTTTACTTAAAATATATTACCAGCCTGTGAATTTAAAAGCAATTATGAAAAGATCAATCTAAATACTTAAATTAAAAATAAAATTAAATACTCAGTTTTAAACCACTTATATATTCGTCAACTAGTTTCTCAACCTTCGTCAGGACAAGTATAATATAGACTAATCTAAGTACAGACATTTATATAGGAAAAAAAAATAAGAGAGGAACAGAATGTCAACTAGGTGGGAGGTTTAAAATTTTTAATACTTAGTAAATATGTCGCGCGTAAGGGATACAGTTTGGATGAAATTAAACAGATTTTATACGCTTTCTTTGCAAAGATTCGTAATCGATTTTTCATGCTCATATGTAGTTTCCAAATATTAAACATGTACCTAGTTTTAAAGTTTAAAACAAATTTTCCAACGGCATGTTCTTGAGCTGTTTTTGCGGCTCTTGCTCGGGAGTGACGTGATTATTAATTCAATGTGAGTAACCTTATTATTAATTTTAATCGAAATAATGACCAAATCATGTCGAAAATGTATGGTCGTCCACTTTACGTAAATAAATAAGGAATAAATACTTTAGCTGCTTTATAAATGTGTGCGAAGGGAGATACACTTCCGCTGTGTCCCAACCCCTTCGCCCACACACTATGTGGCCTAATCAAAGGGGGGGTTAGGTAGAAAGCTTCGCTGGGCTACGTGAGAGGAGGGGGGTTCAGAGTCGTGCTACGTAATTCTTACCTTTATTTTATTTAGCACAATGAAAACGGTGCAGAATATTTTTTTTTTATAATTGTAATTTATTTTTGTTCTCATCAATTATGAAAACAGCTTGTTCATTTTATACCCAATAATTTAAACGTAATTTTGGTAAGAGGAGACAGAACAAAATGAAAAACTACGTTTCACTCGGGCAGGGGAAAGCGTCAAAGCGAAGACCACATTGGGGCTACGTAGGGGGAGGGAGGGGTTGAAAAGAGTTCAAAACGGAACCATGCGGTACAATATATAATCTGTGGCCACCACCAAAAAATCGATCCGTAACCTGTGACGTATATTCGTGACGGTGAGGTTTTCAAAAATACGCTGTTTTCGTTAGCAACACGTAAAAAATGCAGCGGGGTCGTTTGTCCAATATCCAGAAGTGCCGGCGCGATCGCGATTACCTCACGAGCGGATGACGTCACTGGAGCGGCGCGGCGTCCACGACGCGGCCGTCGTGAGTTCCGCGTCTCGCGGGTCGCGGCGCTCTTCCCGGGCTAAATTTAGGCCCGCTGCCCGGCGGGGGAGCGCGACTGTTTTAGAGTCGCCCTCCTCCAGCGCGCCGTAAATATTATGACTTGTCACACGCTGCGATTTTTCCTCACTCGATACTTTTCTAACCCTTCCGCGGCCGGGCCCGCACACCCGATATAATCTGTGATATTTCAGCAAAACGGATCCATCGCCCCGTGGCAGCGACGGCTAACCTTTTGAACTCGGTCAGGCAAAATTCGGGAAAAAACCTAGATTCCGTTGCGAGTGTATGGTTTAAAAAACTAACCCGTAAAAAACATTTTTTATTGTACTCCCTTTCTCGTTTCCTAGTTAAAACAGGTTTAGCGCTTACCCTACGCGTTGAGCTTGAATCGGGCGACGCTACGAAAGGGAGTAATAAAAAATTTCAAAAAATCCAAAATTATACTTTAAGTATTAATTTTTTAACGAAAATTTTTTAGATAATTTTTATCGTCGCCACGAGTCTGTCTGCAAAGTTTCAGCTCGATTGCATCACGGTAAAAGGGTTAAAAATCGATCCAAAGTTTTGAACAGACAAGCAAGCAAACGCTACGAGTTAAAATAAAGGGAGTAAAAAAGTAACCCATAAAAACCAAGTTTTTATTATACTCCCTTTCTTTGTAAAATATAACAACAATTAAAGACGAATTAATACATATAACAACACACTAAACTTACAGTAATTTAATATATTTCTAAAATGTCAGATGTTTTGAGCTTTGATAAGACACTTCATGCTTTGAAGATTAAATTCTAAAAACATTTGTCAGTCAATTTAGATTTTCGACATTCGTAGTGAAGTATCTATTATGTATACCGACGGAGTAATTCAAATTTAGAAAATATTCCGCGACGTTATCGGGCCGCCGTTGCTAATCAAACTTTTCTAATGATTCCAATTTGAAAAAACCAATAAATTTTCTAAATATCCGAAATTATACTATAATTATTAATTTTTTTAACGAAAATTTGATAGATCTTCTTAATCGTCGACACGAGTCTACTTGCCAAGTTTCAGCTCGATTGTATCACGGGAAAAGGGTCAAAAATCGATCCAAAGTTTTTTTTGACGGCAAGCCGGCAAGCAAGCAAGCCAGCAGACGCCACGAGTTTAAATAAAGGGAGTAAAAATATCCATAATTTTGTAATATTTGCAGCCTTGGGAAAAAAATTTAGGTATAGTTACATTTTTTATATATTTATTAAATCAGTTAAAATATACTTCTTTATATTCGCATTGAATATTATTTGCTTATCCTTCAATCGAAGGTTGTTATTTTCAATTCGATTTAATTAAATTTATTTTGTATACGACATTTAAATTACAAAGTATTTAATTCGTAAATGTCACAACATTTTAATTAACGTGTATGATTCGTATTAGAGATGTAGGAGAATTCTGTTTCGGAAAATCCTCTCAGAGATATGGAACAGAGCAACGTCCAGAGCAATATCGTTCAGCACAACGGTAGCTCTTCCAACAGGCATAACCATCGGCGGGTTGGTCCTGTATATTGGAATGTGAAACAATCCACAGTGACGCTGTCTAAGGTATTTAATTATTAAGAACATATCAAACAATGTTCTGCATAATTTCAGGATTATCGATCATACCGCGCAACAATCGATAAAAATGCATAATCAAATACACATTCCTTCTAGTCTCTAAACTGTTGTAGCCATACACATCCTGGAGAAACTTGGTCGGGTAAAGCCAAGCATAATGCCCGTACCCGTATAAGAGGTATCTTAGAAACTTGATTTCTTTACGCTTCTTGAAATTCTGCAAGTCACATCTCCAAATCATCATTTGCATCCATTGGATATTATTTTATTCCAAACTACTACTACATTCGGATACTTATTTTTTTAATTTTCTGTTCCAGGCTTCTAAATTCATTAAATCTTTCGCCGAACTGGTCAAGTCACGAGTTCACAATATGCTAGTACTTCATGCATGGGCTCCATTTCATTTTGTACAGTTATGCTGGTTTTCTCGAAATACGTTTTTACTTTAATGGAAAATACTTAATTAATAAGTTTCAGATAAAATAAATCTCGCCAATAAAGTTTACTTTCGAAAGCTTCAGCGACCGGAAAAAGCGAACGAAGTTAGCGCAATGCACGTTGACTGTTCTTGGGCGATGACCGTCCGTAAACAGTGCGTAACACGCTTGTCATAAGTTAGCCATTACTACCCTAAGGCCCGGTTGTTTCAAGTTCGATCAAAGTAAGCGGTCGATTAAAGAATAGATTTTTACGAAAATGGATCGTCTGATTGGTGGAGAACGTAAAAATCTATGCTTTAAAAGAACGCTTACTTTAATCCAACTTGAAACAACCGGCCCTAAGACGATCGTCCAGAAATACGAGTGACATTCAGCTGTGACGAGCACTGTTTCTCATAGCTTCTCTTGCATTTTGCATCACATTTTTATATTGAAAAGTATGAAATTAAAATGTATTTATTATTAACTTCCAAAATGACACAAACTAAATAATGTAATAAATAACCATTTTTTGTAACTGCACAAAATTCATTCCACTTTGTAAGATTTATATAGGGAAGCCGCACTGGCCACTGAAAGACTGAATATACAACAAAAATAGCAGATGCTGAAATCGAATGACATACTATATACCGGAAATGAGCATCTTGCGGTAGTAAAGCTTGGACCATTTGGATCTTCTATGGAATTTTTTTAAATCCAATTCCAGAATCTTCTGATGCGATGCTCTGGCGATATCTAGTTGAGTATTAGAAGGTTGCAGATATTTTATTTTATGAGATAGAATAAATTGATTTTTCACCGGAATAGATAAACTTAAATTAAAATAAAAAAAAACAACAATTAATTCAGCGTATTAATCAAAACGCACACGTATTCAACACACAATTATGATCATTTTTCACTCTTAACGCTCAATATTTATAGTAAAAGTACTACTAACTATATTAAAGCCTTTTTTGTTAGTAAAGAGTATTTTTTCATTAAAAATGATTTAAAATAGCCAATTCTTTACTGTAACACATGTTGACATCGTAGTTACTAGGGGTGTTTTCTGTCACGGTGCGGTGAGGGTTAATACGCGCGCACGTACGCGGTTCCCGTTCGCTCCTCAGTGTTGGCAAGATCGCGATCGGCGCCCAGCCGCACGTCCCTAGTCGGCCCTGTCCGCCGGTTCAAAACATTTTCCTTCAGAAGTGCGATTGCATATCGATTTAAAGATATATATTTAATTTCGGTAATCTGCAATACGGCAGTAAATAGTATTTTTTTTATATTCTTTAAAATATTTAAAATATAAAATAGTGTTGTGCATACTCATCATCGCAGAGGATCCTCGTTCTAGTACTAATGGACCTCGCGTCGAGCAAATGAATCTTTGGATTTTACCATGATTCATGGCGTGTTTGATTCATTCTTGCTTCGATGACTGTACCCTTCGTTTAAGTAAAATTCACACTTTTGCGATTGTCGATTTCCTGAAAACTTTAGCAGCTTTCAGTGCAAGAAAAGTCATTTTCCGATAGAGAAATAAAAAAATTATACCAAATATAACAGTTCTACTACTAAGTGCTTGTAATATTACATCTCTAAGTGCATCTAAATAACACAACTATAACTCTAAACGCGTGTATCCGTGTAATCCGTTTAATGATTGAAGTTTACAAACATTTTACAATATTTTTTATTTATGCGCTCTTTCAATTTGTTTAAAATGTGTGCTTTACATTTTTTTGTAATTTTTGTATAATAATTGACATTTTTTCCTATCGACGCAGTGGTTTACATATCAAACATTGATTTAAAAAACGTTGATACAATTTTAGTGCCTTGAGTTTTTTACGCTAAAGATAAGAAAGACAACGATAATTAGTGGTAAAGATTTATTCACAAATTGCACGTCCATGATTCTGAAATCTATCTCAAAAAGGACAGCGGCCGTAGTTGTTACAGAAATTCTCCGATTTAGTGTGGAGATATGTGTATTCTATTTTGTTATAAAATATTTCGTTACACTCTACTTAGTAAATTCATTGAAATATTGAGAAAACGCGATTCAACTCTTTTTGCTTTTTAACTGAAATTAATCAAATCCAAGGTTTCTTGACTATCTATTTGAAATCTTGTAAAAACTTTCACAACACGGTTACGTAAAATAGTGCACATTTATAATTAATGATATACTTGTATATGACGTTTATGTGTGTAAATATTTAAATGTGGTTAGTTACAACGTATCCTTTCTTATCATCTAGCGATAATATATTTATATATATATATATTTTTTTTAACCACAAAGCCATGATTCAAAATACACCAGAACAGAGTAGGATATTAGTCAGTTAGTTGTATTTAAAATTTTATTGAGAACTAGCTTTCGTACCCGGCGTTGCACGGGTTGAGGATTAGGTTAAAAATAAGATTGTGAGGGGAAACAAAGGTTCCATTGTTTTGCAAAGCCTCTAAAAAAACATGTTTCCATGTAATCTAGGCTGGATGGGATGTCCAGGCGGGGAAATGTGGTCTATGTCCTTAAGGTCCTTAAGAATATTTATGCATAATTCGGTAGAACAGTACAGATTTGAATTGAAAATATATCAGGGGAGAGGAAGGGGTAAAGGGGGAGGGTGAAAATGTCGCCTATGTTACCCGACACGTCTTAAAAAATAAAAGGAAGAATAAACGATAATAAGTAAATTAAGATATACGAATAAATAACGATAATAATGCGATACTAAAGGTTTTTGTGAATCTCGGAATAATTCGTTTAAAAGATGAGCTCTGAAGCACACTCCCTCATTGGTTCAAACGCTTTATTTAAGCAAAAACAACCAACCGAATGTAATAAAAAAATTCGAATTCGGATAATGTTAGGTGTATCTAAATGTTTATCAGTATTGAAAGGGTAGGTACCGGCGCTTTTTTTTTCAAATAATTTGTGAAATTAGAATGGAACGTTGTGTCAAAATTTCAAAGCAATAGTTGAAGAAGTTTTGGAGATTTAAGATTTTGAACAATCGATCATTTACATTTTTATTTATGTAAATAATTAGTAGGTATATAAAAACAAAGTAGGTATACAAAAACATCATAGTATTTGAATGCAACGTTGTGGCAAAATTTCAAAGCATTCGGTGAACAACTTTCAGAGATTAGCGATTTTGTACAAACGAACATTTACATTATTATTTAAATAGATATATATCGTTATCGGAGTAATATACCTACCCAGTTTATTTAACTAAGATCGAACATCTAACGCCATTTTTATTATGAATGAAGTGTAAGGTTACTGAGTGAAACTTTTCAGCAAGTTTGCTAAGAAATACCGCGAAAGTTTTGAAGTAGGTGTGTAAATTTGGTGTACGTGAGAACAATTTGTTATTCGTTGCCGTTGGCGATTGCTATTCGGCCCGCTCGCCGTAAACAGAGGAATGCGTGTAACATTCACTTATCAAATTAGATTAATTTCAACAAATCAATTTGCTCCCGATTCAAAGAAGTCACAGAATATTTAATTTACATTCAACCCGTCAGCGCCAGGACAAAGAAAACAAATGATTGATTAATTTTATCCCAACGGAGGATTATGCACCAAAAATAAATGAGGATGAGAACAAAGCATGTAAATGTTTACATTCATCTGACAGGACAAAGGGAGCATTAATTTCTAGACAAAGGATTATAATATGAGTATATAGTGAACAATTATTATTTCAGTTTCTATTGGAGGAAGTTCATTCCAAATAAATAAATATATTCTCCTGTAAGGTATTTAGGTATATAAAATAACATTCGAAATATGACTACGTGCGAGAAATATAATTTTCGCGATGACATGTCAAATGAACAAATCGCGAGCACGTATTTTAATTTTTTTTATGTCGAGGTGTCACATTTAATTGATAAATTGTTCTTACGTCAACCTACTGATTCTAAATTTTGTAATTTTTTTATAAGACTCTCTCGCATCCGAGGAAGACTGTTCTTCACTGTTTCGGGTTCTCAGATGGCTGTAGAGTTCAAACTTGGATCCACAAGTTCTGGAGCGTCATGGCTACATTTAAGCAGCTGTTGCGGACTGTTTTCCGTGTCCTGTTTGCCCTTCTTCCTCTTTTTGCTTTCTTTTGATTTGGTTCACCGCGGACAGCGAAACTCTTACATGCACTTAAAATCAAGGAGAGACTCACAACCACTTGCCTTCCTCCAATTTTTTAACATTTTGCCAGAAGAGAAGATATCCTAAAGAAGCCTGTTGTGGTGGGCTATGTCCACGTCCCCAATCCTCACTAGTTGGACCGACCATGTGAAAAAAGCTACAGGCACTTCTCTGGAGCGCTAAGCTGCAGGATGTCGGAAAAGACGAGGAGAATAGTTAAGAAAGCGGGAGGTTATGACGGTCACAATCCTCAGTTATGAGGGACCAACTTGGACGATATATGTATAGTGTATCATTGCCCTCCAATTGCGCTTGCCTCCTGCTGTTAGAACCCAGCTAGGGCTCTTAGTGAGTTTTGAAGAGATTTTTACGGTCACCGCGTATGCGTTTACCTCGGAATAGCTGGTACTAGTACATTATTCCTTTTGGTAATCTGGTTTTTACCTTGGAATAGCTGGGAGTACATTATTTATTTTTGTAATCTGGTTTCGGGCATTTTAACTACGTGGAAAACTTATTGACGTTTTCGCCGAAGGACGATGGTTTCTACGTTTGTTGTTTTGTTTTCTTCAAGCAGTTTTTGATTCTTAACACATTTCTCGAACATCGTTTGTGGTAGGTACCTTTCCAGAGCGTCACTCTGGAGGAACCCACCTTTGTCGGGAACTGTCATAGGAGTTTTCGGTTGCTAATTTGATTTCATAATTCGTATAGCAGGATTTACGTTGTGAGCAAAAACACCCAACAATTAGACGGCACAAATCACGCTCCGAGTCACGTTCGCGCTGTGAGCTGTGGAGCTGTGCATGGTTTTCGAAATTTTACGTATAAATTAAAATAAATTTTCCTTTACTGTAACGTGAAATCTCGCAGGGCGGGTTTCCGTTTCGCGTTCCCGTTTTCGTTGAATTATTGCGCGCTCGCCTTTAGCCGCGTATGTCCGAGCATTAGGCCAGTGGCGGCAGTAACTGTTGCGCACATTCCGATTCGCGTCCATGTTAGTCTGCCGTCCACGTCGTGCGCGCGCGGTCAGCTCGAGGATCACTTTCCTGTTCTTCCGATTTCGCCATCGGTTAATTGTCCGGTTCGAAAGGTCAGTGTTTTGTGAGCAAGTGCGCGAATTGTCAATAATCGTTGGCGACCAATGATCAGTTACACATTTCTCCAATAATAATAATTATGCGTGTCAGTTAAACTGTAAAATAAAATTACATACATTGGCTAATTTGTTACGTGAATTTTTTTTGTACATATATTTAATAATACTCTCCCTTAGAGTTAGCCGCGTGGAGGAGAGAGATTTAGGCAGAGATCATTTAATTGAGTTTCAATAATTTTTTTTTGAAAACTCACACTAGACTGCATTATAGATGTTTGTACAGCTATTAGAAATCTTATCGTCAAGAAAATAATTAAATTTCAATAGATTGCTGATCAAATAAAATAGAGAATAAATCTAAATGTAATTATAATGAAAATGAAAGTGTTTTATTTTCTGTTTAAATTTTACTTATTACATTTAATCAATGTTTATTATTAATATTCTCAGGTTTTCGCGGTCATTCAGAATATTCTGTGTGAGTTTTGTGGGATATTTTATCGTGTATATACGACCTGTTTGGCCGACGTTTCGGATCCCATTTCAAGGTCCGTCATCAGGGCTGATGTGACGAGTAAGTGTTGAGCTTGGACCCTGCAACTTGAAATGATGTTGGACCCTGCAATGTGATCCGAAACGTCGGCCGAAGAGGTCATATATACATGGATGAATATCCCAGAAAACTACACACGAAAGAATGTTTATAAATCTCAATTGTAATATTATACAATGTTTTCTTGCATTTAATAATTATTATACTATTGACATTCATTAACACGTGTTAATTGACTTATCCTGACAATATCACTAAGAATTCATGTTAATATTATATTTTCGAGTGCCCTCTCGCTTTTGACGTGTGCTGTTGTGTCTCTCGTGTAGGATTCCAATAATTCGTGTGATTATAGATTTTCACGCGGCCGAGACTTAGAGAGCTGCCGAAGCCATGTTTTTAATCTCCCCTCCTCCCCCCCCCGCCTAGTGTTTCAATGAAATGATTAATCACTGTGGTTTGTTTGAAAATGATCTGCAATCTTAGGCGGTCTATCCAATTATCGTAATTACTTTCTTTTTGCGCTAGTTTAATGTTTGTACTTTTGATTCGTAAAATATTTGTACGTGATGTGTGTAATTACGAGTACATTAACATAATAAATATAGTTATAAAACGTCTTATATGAAATTTAGAAACTTCAAAATAGTTGATATGGGAGGTTGTCCAAATACGTCGTTGTCACGATAAATAACTGAAAAATCGAAGACTCGTTAAAACTATGGATCTACACATATATGAACATGACCAAGGCGATCGGTTCAATTGTTTTTTTTAAATTTTCTAACTAAACTTGAGCGGCTTTTCGTGTGAAACAATGACTAATTCATCATATTTATTTGATGAACCAATGATAGGCAACTGGTTGAAGTAAAAAATGTATATGATATCCAATTACATGTTCCCATAACGATTCTCATTATGATCCTGGCAAGTTACACATTTTTCCGTATGCAGAAAACATAGTTTAAAAATTAAATCAAAATTGTAACCCTTTCTCTTCCTTTTTTAACGCTTCAACAGGTCACAGGCCTAATTACTGAAGTCGTTACATCACAAAAACACCCAGGCTCGAGTTAATCACATATTTTATTGTGACCTCACCGGGTATCGAATCCGTAACCCTCGGTGTAAGAAACACTAGTTTCTTACACCGAGGAAGGCCTACGGCATGGAGCTCCTACTTCTGTATAGAGAAAGATTTCAATTAAGGTGGCTGGGACACGTCTTACCAAAATGTATCTTTTGGACAACTCCGAAAGGAAGGAGACCGATGAGTCATCCCAGATTAAGCTGGGATAAACAGCAACAAATACTGTATAAAGACGGATTGGATCTTAATTTGCCAACAGGACAAACAAGCTTTGCAAAAATTTGATATGATAAAATGAAGTCACTTTTAATCCGTAATTAAATTTAAAAAAAAAAACAACGATGTTTTGATAAAGAATGTTCTTAGGTTTTCACGGCCACTTAGAACCTTGTGGTTTGTGTCTTCTGTATCATGCCGTGTTTTTACGACCTTTTGGCCGACCTTTCGGACCTCATTGCAGGGTCCATCATGAGGGCCGATGTGTTGTTGTGAGTGTTGGTGTTGTGGTTAAGTATTGGCTTGCAATACCGTGTCAAAAGCTGGGTGAGAACGTTGTCAGTATTGGCTAGCACATCCGGCACTTCAAAGTCAATCTCGTTGCAGATTCCGTAGAGATAGTGATCAGACAATAGATGAAACATACACACAACACAAAACAACACATGACTCTGACGCGGTATTGCCACGTAACACAGAAACACCAAGCTTTCCACAAGGTATTGCTACCACAATACCAACACTCACAACACCTCAGCCCTGATGATGGACCCTGCAATGGGATCCAAAACGTCGGTCAGAAAGGTCGTAAAAACTCGGCATAATACCCCAGAAGACACAAACCAGAAGATGTTTTGATAGTCGAATTAGCCTCTTCGGAACTATAAATAAATTACAAGATTTGGAATTCATTCAACTTGATATATAATATTATAATTAATTTATGTGGGATATGTGATGTGCTGTCCGAGAGCGGTCAAAATATATTAATGCTCTCGGTGATTCAGTGCCGGAGCTTGATTTGAGTCTCGATATATTAATATAAAAATAATTGCCCGTTACAAATCGCTGTTGAGATTAACATGGAAATTCTTGAGCTTTCTAAAATACATACTTTCGTACTTTTCGTATTACGAAACATTTATTTTAATACGCCTCGACTAATGAGATAAACAGACAATTACAGGAATATGGCTGTTTATCAGGTGATGTGTTTTGATTACATTATACATATATAAATATTCCGCTGGCCATCATCGATATACATAGCCCGTTATAGTGATGGCCTCCCATATTGAACAGCAGGTGGTCGGTCAATCCGATTTATTCCATATAGGCCGATCAAGGTTGCGGAATCGTCCCATTCTAAAGACTCATTCATCATACTTCGTCTCAGATAACTAGTTTCAACATCTGTTCAACGTCAACATCTTACACACGTTCTCACTAACTCTGTATTCATCCGATTCTCTGGGTAAACACATAACCCTCTGGATAACTTCTTGCCACTTGGAAATCATCTAGGAATTGTGGACCTACCAATTCGTGTATTACAGATGTTTATTACAATAAGGTTGTTAGTGAGAGTATCAAAGCGATTAGCGCTTATACATTTGTAGTAACAGAATAGGCGGTCTAGCCGCATGTAGAGTACTCAGAGATAACTTTCTGTTATTTCTACATATTTTGTACCATCCATGTTTTCTGCATAGTGGTTAGACCAAAGCTTCTTGTACCAATTTTATATTTCAACATCAACTGTAGATGGTTATTATTATTGAGTTTGCGCAGTCTCTGTTTTGTAATTTAATAATAAAAAAAACATTTCGTCAGTACATAGAGTGTTTTGTAATGTGTATAAATATAAGTAGGTATACACACGTGCGCATACAATTATGAAACTCCCTTTTGGCATTCTAGTGGATTGCCAATAATTATTTCTGTGCTTCGTGTTTGACATTTTACTACGTGAGTATTTGTCAGTTTTGAAAATTATTATAGACTTTTCCATCTTACCTACCGGCACCTTCTTGCCTAATTTGAATTCGGAGAAATATCTGAAGCAGATACTAGACAATCAACTTCCGCGCCCTGTTTGCCCTTTCTTGTCTTTGCGTCTTGTCCTTCCGTTTATAGCATTCTATTGGTCTTCTGCTTCAATGTTTTGAGTGCCATCATTGCCCTATTGTTACTTCTTCTTCTTCTTGTCGATTATAATCTAGCTAGCAGCAAATAGTTGGAGAGTGAGTGAATTTTCCGAATCATTGCCTCAATTTTTTTCAGCGAGGGTGTCCTTTATCTTCCAGGACCTCTTCTGTTTTCTATTTTGCCTTGAACGATGAGATGCAAGATCTGGTACTCCTCTGGATGTCTCATGATGTGGCCGTAGTGTTGTAATTTCCTGGTTGTGACAGTTTTAAGGATTTATTTTTCCTTTCGCATCCGTATCATTACATTGTCATTGGTATCCCTATCAATCCAGTTTACTTTTAGAAGGCGCCTGTAGATCCACATCACAAATACTCCAAGTCACTTCAGCACTGTTTCAGTGATTGTCTATGATTCTATTCCAAATAAAAATACAGGGAGCACATAGCAACGTATTATTTACGACTGCAAGGAGAATTTGAGGTGCAATTCGTTAATTAATTAAATCGGATGTTAATATTTATGACTCGTAGCTTCTCAAATAAGCGCTGGTAAATGGCGTATAAATTAATAATGTACGAGTTTGATTTTAATTAAATTATCTTTAATGATATTCCAAGTACGACTTGCCGCTGAACTAGATGATTCTTTATTGAAAAAATCGTGATTTTGTTTCGTCACTCAAACCATACGAATGCACACTTCTTCTTCCAATCACACTAAAGTCAATGTATATTATAGATGTCTCATAGAGACGAAATTATATTTTTATGGGAAAGTAGGTATGGAAGTCTTTGGGTGTTCATAGGGCTTATGACCTATCGTATGGCTGGCTTAAGTGATCACTTTACACAATGTAACGTTCACCATTCCATTTTACGACATGTTCCGTATATGTGTTGTAATAATCCTTAGCGTGACCGTTATCCAAAGCTTTTCTTTCCCCTTAAAAATATACAACTTACAGAAATTTGATAGACAAGGTATTCATGGGTGGAATAGTGAACGTTGCATTGTGGAAAGTGATCACTTAATCCAGCCGTACGATAGGTCGCAAGCTCTATGGATCAATCAAAATATAATTTCGTCTCTATGAGACATCTATAATATATATATTGATTAATGATGTCCCTGTGACAAAAATCCAGTACTGTGTTCTGAAAAATTTGGACAAACTCAAAACATTCACACTAAAGTCATCAACATTTTATCATTGTCTACTTTTTTGCATTTGTTATTATTATATTGTTTTTAATATGTTGTTTTAACTACGTCTCTACTATATACTTTACATTTTACCATTGTTTTCTTTTTTCTTAACTGCATTCTTTTTATTTTATTCGCAAGATGTTATAACTACGTCTCAGCACATAAACTCCTTCGCTGTACACGAGTCCTCGACATTTATAGAGGAGAAGCAAATGTATATTTTGATAGTCCATATGTTAGTTTACTTAAATAAAATAAAATAAAAATATATTAATCTTCTCGACCAGCATCGAGAACATATAAATCTCAACATGTTTCCTTTCTGCCCTCGTTTTGAAAGTGATGGACATTCTGTTTCCGGAAATCGAAAACGGAAGACGCGCCGCGCGGTATCGATGTCGAGACGTCGATTACCGTGAGACGTCACATCGATCGCGAAAGTGACCGGCCTCGAACGCATCCGCAATAAAAAATAACGCGAATACGCGGTGTTTTTTCACTAGAGACTAATCCTTTCGCAATTGCGTCCTACATCGCATTCTTGGTGATTTATTCACCAGACGATACGAAGACATCATCAACATTTTATCTGTATTATAATTGTTCTAAAAAAGTAACCCATAAAAACGGAGTTTTTACAATAGGACTCCCTTTCTCATTTTCGGGTTTCGTGTCTACCTTGTGCGTCGGAATCTCCATACAACTTGTATGTAAAAATCATTAAAATTTTGAAAAATCCAAAATTATACTATAATTATTTTTTTCGAAAATTTGATAGATCTTCTTGATCGTCGCCACGAGTCTGCTTGCAAAGTTTCAGCTCGATTGTTATAACATAACACTAAACTTACAGTAATTTAATATTTTTCTAAAATGTCAGATGTTTTGAGCTTTGATAAGACACTTCATGCTTTGAAGATTAAATTCTAAAAACATTTGTCAGTCAATTTAGATTTTCGACATTTGAAGTGAAGTACCTATTATGTAAACTGACGGAGTAATTCAAATTTAGAAAATATTCCGCGACGTTATCGGGCCGCCGTTGCTAGAAAGCAAACTTTTTTAATGATTCCAATTTGAAAAAACCAATAAAATTTCTAAAAATCCGAAATTATACTATAGTTATTAATTTTTTTAACGAAAATTTGATATATCTTCTTGATCGTCGCCACGAGTCTACTTGCCAAGTTTCAGCTCGATTGGATCACGGGAAAGGGTTAAAAATCGATCCAAAGTTTTTTCACCCGGCAAGCCGGCAAGCAAGCAAGCAAGCAAACGCCACGAGTTAATATAAAGGGAGTAAACATACAATACGCAGTGTGTAGTTTTGCTATTGCTAGTTTCAAAAAAATAACCCAACCGTATGAAAAAATATTAATGAATCGAGTTGTACCTACATATTATTTAAAAATACATTTCGATATCATTTAATGTGTAGAAATACATTATTTAATATTCAAGAAGAAAGAAATGGATATTTATATTTTCTTACGTGGATGTAATTTTTTATGCAGGCAAGTATATTTTTAACATTTATTTTCTAGGTTAGGATCGGTTAGAATGTATGATTGGAGATGCGTCAAACTCGAACGTATACAGGGCGACGTATATCTATATTATAATTGCACCAAAAACGACACATGCAGTGCGTAAGATTTCCGTTGCCAGTTTCAAAAAATGTCGAAATCGTATAAAATCGTTTAGATTCTCGAGATTCGACGTCATTTTATCAATACGCAACTAGGTATTTGGTTTCCCTTATACGGTTCGGTTTTTCTTCATTGCGATATCGTTAAATCAAAGCTGTATTTACGACTTCATTCATAACTATGCGCAAAATACTCGTATAATGTCTTGGTCGAATTAGTAATTTTATTACCATTTTATTAAACTAATCACGAAACACCGTTAAATTAACTAAAGGCGGCAAAAAGCATCGTAAATCAATTTTATGCATATACTTGCATATACAAGATGCATATACAATAATACTTGAAAATGAATTGAATTGCGTGATTTTTCAGACATACGCTTTTGCAGGGATGCACTTTTGAAAGATCTTGCGAATGTTCGAGTATACGCTTTAACAAGAGGTACAAGTACGTAAAGGGTAGGCAGAGAGGATAGAACGCCATATTATTCTATCTTGGCAAGCCACTTTTGCTTTGGCTGCATTCATACATCTTGTCACACAAGCTCTACGGTTGTTGACGCTTTTAACAGGGCCATCCACCAATACTTGTAGTATCTGATCGTGCCAGGTCTTCCGCGGACGCCCTCTGTTCCTGTTGCCCTCAACATTCGCCACATATATTTTCTTAACCACCTTTCCTCGCTCGTACGTCCTGTTAAAACCATCTGGTAAATTTCAATTTAAAACAGAACTTGTTGTGTTTTTTTTCTCGTGGGTCACTTGAGAATTTGAAGAATAATTAATTTCATACGATATCTAAAAATTGTTTTGTATTTTCAGACTTGTATATAACCATTGTTGAAAAAAGTGGTTTAAATCTTAAGTGTATTTAAAAATAAAACTTGTCCAAAATGAAATAACCCAATAGAAAAAATATTCTTCCAATACCGTTATAAATTGTTCAGTTTCATGTTTTTAACAGAAGGAATACAAATCTGTCGGGCAGTTGGATTTCAGGAAGTTGGTTTGTCGGGCAAATGGCTGTCGGGAAGTTGACTCCAACCCCATCTTCTCATACAAGCTTTTAATAGGGGCTTTCTGCAATATTTGGTTTATATGAACATGCGAGGTCTCTCGGGGGAGGACCTTCAACACTCTCCTCATATTTTCTTTACCTCCTCATACGTTCCACATGATCAAACCACGGCAGGGACTCTTTCTTCATTCCATCAACTACGCTATAGACAGCTCAATATTTGCGCCCAAATTGTTCATTCGGACATAGATATTCTACATATGCGCCTAAGCGACCTTTGTTATTTTTACGTGAAAACGTCTTTAAAATCGGTGCTTGGTGACAGTTTCTGTCGAAAAAATTGAAAATTGATTTTTTTTACATATCATTTTATTTTAGTTGTATTGAAGCGAATGAATTTTTCGTAATCGATTTAAGTTACTGTAATGACACTTCAACTTTTTGCAAAAAATAATTCAGAAATATTGAAAAAAAATTCAAACATTGATATTGCATATCTCTATAACTATTGATATTAGGTCATGGTTGCTCGAACATTTTCGACTCATTAACAAGGCAGAAATCCACCTGTATAGTTTTAGCTACTAGCTATGAGACACCCTGTATATTCATCTACCATTTCAATATTATCGTTATTGATTGTGATGATTTTGCTCTCTGGACTCGAAATTTTAGTTTTCTTTATATTCATATTAAGACCAACTTTGCTCGAGGTCTCGTGTAGTTTGAACCAATTAAATGAATTGTTACATCCGTAAATAAAGGAATATTAAATTTTGATTGTCTAGATTGGGGGAGAAATGAATTTGAGCTGCTCGCGAACATTGCTCGATTCTCGATTGGCTCGAATTGTCCGGTGATTGCGCGGCTCGGCTCGCCGCTCGGAAGTCGCGAGTGATGGCTTCTTAATTAGTTATGGCGTTGCGGAGATTTAAGATCGCGGTGTGTCGGAATGTTTCTCCGTACGATTCAATTGCACGTCGAGACGGCAGCGCGATTTATGGCCGCCGTTAATTGAATGAACGCGATTCGTAAAGCGGAACGTCCGAGCCGGCTGCACGCGCGACGTGTAAATAAACATCACATTTCATAACTTGTTTTGATTACTTACAATTCTTATGTACTAAATTATTTTTATAGTTAAATATCTCGCGAAAAGACATCTGGGATCCACGTGATTCTATATCTAGCCCGAGCCTATGAATATTTTCGTCGGATGATCAAACATCATCTTTCTTATCCGTAATAAAGTTAGCTTTGAAAAAGGACATTGTACATTTTCAGCGTTTTTGGTGCCGTTGAAATGAATCGGAAATTGTGATAATTCAGAGAAGACAATTGATATAAGTGTATCAAACAATATGTTTGTAATCATCGAAATAATTCTCGGCGTCGTGGCGTTGGCGTATTTCATTCGCAACCTTTTGAGAACCAGCGGTGTAGAAGAGACGCATCATATTCCTCGAGAAATAATCACCCCGAAAAAGAGAAGGAAGCAACGCAAAAGCGTTTCGTTCTCTGACCAAATAGTCGAAGAAAGAGAAAGCGAAGACGAAGACGGATTGAGAGGAGAAGATGTCATCGAAGAAGAAGAAGACGACTCGATGCTCGAGATGAATGAGCGCTACGAGGCGCACCAGGGTACATTCCTCGACCAAGAACATAAAGATTTAAATTTTAATAATTCGGAACCAAAAATAGATATAAGACTTGCGGAAGACTGTGATATTCAGAAAAAAGACCACATTGAAAATGTGAAATGCGTCGATTCGCAAAATGTTGTTAACGATTCGAGCAGCGTAATTAATAATATTTTTGTAAAAAAATTGAAAGAGAAATTGAGCAAAGCCGGGAATTCAGACAGTGGAACGCGCGAAACTTTTGACGTTCCAGAAAGTAAACAGGAACCAGACGTTGAAGATGAATTTTTTCGCAATCAACGCTTTGTACGCGACCTACCTTCTTCGAACCTAAAGGGCAACGAAGATAGTACTTGTATAAACAAAAACAAAAACAGCGAAGAAGAACAAAAATGTCCTGAAAATGCTACAACTGAGGAGATCACTTCATTCCAGAAACCGCAAAAAAACCAAGAAAAAACTGTTTCAAAAGAAAAAGGTTACGCCAGCATTATTGAACAACTGAAAGCTCGTCAGGCTTTAAATCAACCTATTGACATCGAAGACTCCGACAGAGACAGAGATGGAATAAACAAATCGGAAGTACAAGAAACAGCCGAACCTCTTTCCGTAGAAAAATCATCTGATAAGCCTCCTGATTCACCTGAAGCCACCGGCGATTTGGAGTGTGATCGTTACGAGTCGAAATGTCCAGTTGAAAGTGTCGAAGACTCTTCGCAAGACCTCAGCAATGTAGAATTAACAAAAAGCATGGAGGATTTGTTGGCCGCATTAGAAGAGGTAAAAATTAGAATGACGTAAATAGTATAACGCGTAAATAAAATGATTGCTTTTATAAATTTGGCACAAGTAGATGTTCTCGGACCGGATCTGAAGCGGTCATTGCTAATGCATAAAAACTTATTTTAGCTACAAGATAAACGTTTTGGTGTTCTCGACAAGCAAACAACCTTTGAACATACACTTTTAAATGTCGATGATTTACATTTGAACTCTTTATGATATTGTGTTTAAGCATCCAAGACGTTTTGCAAATTAAACGTAAGGGGCTACACCGCCTTGAGGCATCAAAAAATATTATTACTTACAAATTCTTTTTTTTTTACGTAAGTATTGCACAAACGAAATTCGTTTTACCATCGTTGTTTAGGGCATATATTGGTGAATATTTTTCATTAATAAATTATTTTAAAGATTTCAAAATGGAGGAGTTATATGCGGCCTCGCAAAGAAAAAGATAATTATTTTATTGTCAAATGATGTAGTGTATCGGAAAAATAAGTTTTTTATGTGCCAACGAGATAAGTTTAAAAATTATTTAAATTTTTTTCCTAGTTAAAAATTCTTAGTCAGCAAGCGGCGCATTTTACAAAAAAAAATCGTATGTCACATCGTAGTTAATGTTATTAGCAAGATGTGTGCAAAATTTTAACAAAATCAGCTAAATGTTTTTTGAGATATAATATTAGGGAGTTTCGAGAAAAATGCAAAAGAGTAATGAAATTCATTTAAAAATTCAATTCACGCTAGCTTCAAATTGCTCTAATGAGTGATAACTAATATTATTCTTAGAACTTTTAGCTATAAAATAAAGCAAAAAAAACGATTTTATTGAAAATTTCAAAGTGGTGTAATCCCTTAATTTGATTTTTCCCAAATACTAAAAGCCATATGCTCACGATGGATCTCTTCTATCACGTTTGAGACCATGCCAACTCTTTTAAATATAAATTTTTATTTTTCAGGAAACATTGAGCCAGCAAGAGGAGAAGAGATTGGAATTGGATCCGGTGGAATTGGGCGGAGATCTGCTGATCTCAGATAGGAGGAACAAGTTGGAGAACTCGGCTCAGGTCAGACACAAAACTTAACTCCTAAATATATGAGATTTATATTTTTATGTTTGATGTTCGAACAGTTATTTTAACCGGTTAACATGGAACAGTTATTTAAGATTTTTATCTGATTGTTTTGATGATCAGTAATGATATATAACTGTATGGATGGTTGCCTGTCGAATTACGAAAAATCAGTTACCAATCCTCAACACAATCAGATACAAATCTCAAAAATGGTTATTGTGTAATCGTAACAATAGTAAAGATAGACAAGTTTAACATAAAATGTATTTTTTTTATATAAAAAGTATCTGTTTCAAGAAGCAGCCTAATATATAGGATATAATCGTAGATCCCAAGCAAGCTCGGAAAATTTTCGGAACATGAGGATGCTGATCTGAAAACACTAGATTTGGCGTGAAACAAATTTCCTTTCACAAAATTAAATGTTTATCTTTACGGCAGGGATGGAAGAAACGAGTAGGACAGCATGATGCGACTCTGTTCTCTGTGGCCGGGCGGATGGGGAAGGACTCGCCCTCCCTCCCCTCGGTGCTGGCGTCCTCTCCTCTCGCTCCCGCTCTCATTACCACAACACAGGAGAAGAAAACCCCACAGGCCAATAGATTCAGGTAAATCTTCAGGTGTATCTACTGACAGAACCCAATACTAAAGAATTAACAAATATCAAGTGTGTCTCTTTATTGTATGCAGATCTCGTCGTGCGGAAGGCAACGGGCTATCTTCTGGTCTGATGAAATCTGTGTCCACTGCGGCGGTATCCCAGCCAGCATCACCCAAGAGGCCGGGAGCTGGAGACTTCAAGAGGAGCATTTCAGTATCGGGAGTGGATCATATAGCGGCCAGCAATGTCGCCAGTGATAGCATGTCCAAATCTGATGGAGGTAAATTTATTTATTTAAACCGATTATCGGTGATTGGTTCTCGGTGAGGGTGAGCACTGACTGACATTCATCAACCAAACACTAAAATTACTCAAATCCTAAGTAGTAACTTTCATCATTTTAGGATGCAAGGAAATGCGCAAGCTCCATGCAACGGGATCAAGTCTATCAAGTCACGACTCATCAATCACAAGCTAAAATGGCAGTTTTTTAGTGATATTTAACCAAAAGCAATATTTATAAGTGACGACATGTTTGAAAATGGTGTTATGAAGACTGAATATCCTCCGGGCGCTGTTATTATCGTTAATTTTCCCCATGAAGTTATTTATATTTATTTATTTTTAACTTTATTATCCCCATAGATTTCTTTATCCGTTGATGGAGAATCGTCATTCATGGCAATTCTCATTTGTGTTGTATACCTCGAGTTTGAATGCAAGGCATACAACTTCATGGTTTTTAATGAATGGCAAAGAAGTATACCTTTCACTTTTTTGGAAATTTTAACTTGTGTTTTATAAAAAGCTTTATCAAAGCTTCCAAACAACAATACCCTGTAGAAGTTGAGACTAAAGTAACACAGATGCACAGAAAAAAGAATAAAAAAAAAAATTAATAATAATAAATGTAAATCCCATTTAACATAAACATTATAATGTGAAAACTTTGTAAGGTTTTTTGATAATTTAGAAATAGTCCTCGTAATTTAAATGTTGACTGTGCCCGAACTATGCAATAAATTGGTCCAATTTTTTTTTTTTCCCGTTCATTTGTTATTTTCTGATATCATGAGTCTAACTTCATTGTTTTTTTAAAACGATTCAGGTGACGTTCATGGATCTCAACATGTGGGCCCATCTGTTTCCGTTCCGCGCGCTGATGACGAAACCTTCACCTCTTTTTTCACCAGCGCCTCTCAAACCGTTGTTGATTCCCCGACATCTTCCTTCATTCCTTACAACAACAACAACAACAATACAGAGCAGATGGTCGAGGACATTGATCTGGACGCCATTGATAGCGGATCCAGGCATTTGTAAGCAAATTTGTACATTTTCATTGATGATTGTAATTTTAATATTTTTAATTACAAAAGGTATATAAAACAGCTCAGTCATGAAGTGTAAGTATTGTTTGAAATAAAAATATAAAATGCAATGTTTGGATGTATGAAGCGGGGAAAAAATGGAATTCCATTAGGATTTAATAATACACAAAAAACCTTTTTATTATATTTTTTTTATTTATTTATTTAATTTATGGTTCAAATAAATTATATATAACATATCAGATTAAACTTTTTTTTTAAATACTTAGTAGTCATGTAGACCTCATCAGTGAAGAGAAGCTCTTGAGTCTTATGAGGGAGCCACAGTTCTTATTCCTTGTTATAATATATAGGTACTATGTGAAAAAATTCTTATTCAATTGGTAAAAAACATTTTTTGATAAAATTTTAAGGGATTATACCACCCTGAAAGCCTACAATTTAGGTTGAAATTCTGTGACTTTTCACAAGGAGGTTATTAATTATTTTTATTGTCACTTACTATTTGGAAACCACTACTATTTTATTGAAAATTTTTGGAAAAAACAAACAAAATGGCCGTATCTTCCTTGTAAAATATTACCTAAATTTCCAGCTCCCAGGGTGGTGTAACGCCTTAAGAAAGACTAAATTTATAAATATTTTCTATGTATGTTTATTTGAGCATTGGAGTTATTTTATTAAAATTTATTTATTAAAAACAAAGTATATTTTTTTGAACATCTATGTGTACTTTACAAAATGCTAAATCCTGCTGAAAATGCATTATTTTTTAACAAGAATATTAGAAATTGTTACTATTGTGAAAATTATATTTTTTAATTATTTTTCAGACTTAGCGCAACTGGCGTTAACAGGGTACGCGCTGCACGCAGGGCTGGCGGTTCCCGCAATCCCTTGAGAGCCCTAGCTGCCCGTACAGATCTCAGGCAGGAGTACACCGAGCCCCCCAACACAGGCGTGGCTGACAAAGAAGCTGCCAGACTTAAAAGAGACAAGGGTAAGAGAACTTTCACATGTTAATAAAAATCTCTACATATATATTTTAAATATTTGTTAGTCTTTACATTTTTGTTAATTTTTCCAGTGGCTGTAAATTCACCACTGGCTGTCGAGGCTCTGGCCGGGCTTGCCAGTCGCGAGGATTTCACCGCCATCCACTTGAAAAAGACTTCGGGTCAGTCGCCACCCAGCAGCGGTATGCGGGATCAGGATGGAGGGTGTTCGATACTGCTTATACACGTAAAGGGACGCCGTCGCGTGCAGGTCCGTCTCGTCGAGCCAATTGCAGACAGTGTCAACAGTGGGGACTGCTTTGTGCTCGTCACACCGGACCAGGTGTTCAATTACAATGGACTATACGCAAATGTTATTGAAAGGCCAGTAATTTTTTAAATACATATTTTCGTTACTTGCGTAAAAAAGAAATAAAATCAATCAAACAACTTAACATTTGATATCGCTGGTTTGTTTAATTGATAAATTTGTACTAATGCCCCAATTGATAAAGTGTTCCTGGTGTGTGTCTTGGTAGGTATTAAAAAAAGTTTTATAACCGATAAGGATTTTTGAAAAAAGTTAAATGAACTGTTTGCTTACAGGTCCCGTGCGTCTGACATCGCCCTCCATATTCACACCACCAAAGATCTGGGATGCGTCAACTCTACTTCTGTGATAACTCTCGATGAACAGATCAAGCGCCGCTCTCCCAAACAGTGGAAACAGTTTTGGAACATTCTTGGTGTCGAAGAAGATGTGGAGGACTATCTACCGACTCCTGCGGGAAATGCAGATGAAGATGAGATATTTGAATCGGGAATAATCTCCACCAACATGTGTTACGAAGTTGTTGACGATGAATTAGTTCCCATTCAGGAATATTGGGGCCAGACACCCAAGATCTCCATGCTCGATCCATCAAAAATACTCGTTTTTGATTTTGGATCCGAGCTGTATGTATGGAATGGCAAAAACACCATTTTAGAAAATAGGAGGAGAGCTTTTCAACTTGCTCAAGAATTGTGGGACGAAGGATTCGATTATAAAGACTGCCACATCTGTCCGTTGAACATTCACCAAGTTCTCGGAGCTAGGTCCGAGTTTAAAGAAATGTCCCAAAAAGACACGAAGCGACCATACTGGACAATGATTACAAAAGTCACGCAGCATATGGAAACAATTCTTTTCAAAGACAAGTTCTTGGATTGGCCCGACTTTAGTAGGGTCATAAAAGTAAAAGAAGAAGAAGATTCTTTCAAGGGCGCAGCGGTAATCAAGCCCTGTAATGTTGAAATTATGTGGAACAGAGATTACGAAGATCCGAGTCTCGTGCTGGAAGGTTCCCATGTAGGTCGCGGGACTCACTACTTCGACAAAGAAACGATGAGACACTTTGAAGTTAAAACAAAATCAGTTACCAAATGGATGATACAAGAATACGATTACCTAAAGATAGATCCCGAGGACTTGAATGAGTTTTATTCTCGCGATAGTTACATTGTGAGGTGGGAGTACCAGATCACAGTCACGGGCAGAGAACTTAATGGAAAACCATCCAAGCACAACTTGACTGGCAGAGACAGATGTGCCTATTTCTGTTGGCAAGGAAAAGACGCTTCAGCTAATGAAAAAGGAGCTGCCGCTCTTTTGACTGTAGAACTGGACCAGGAGAAGGGCCCGCAAGTACGTGTCACTCAGAGTTGCGAACCGCCTGCATTCTTAAACCTTTTCAAAGGATCTCTTATTATACATCACGGCAAGAAGGGTTCAGACAAAAACCGACATAAGCTCTACATGGTGCGCGGAAACATCGAAAGTGAATCACATCTCGTCCAAGTCGCTTGTTCAATGCGACATTTGAGAAGCAGGGCTTCCATGATCATTGTTGACTCGGAAAATGGCCAAATTTATGTGTGGCACGGGGTGAAGAGTCTCAAACATACAAGATCTATAGCCGTGGAAGCTGCTAAAAAGATGGCATCAAAGAAACATCCAGATTCATTTGATTCGGGAATTTTGGATGTCAAAGTTACTGAAGTAAAAGAAGGAGACGAACCAAAATCTGTACTAGACATATTGGGTGGAGCCAACAGGGAGCTGTACTATTCTCTGGTGAGCAAGCGGAATAAGACTGATGACGAGGTGGTGCTGGTGACGCCTCGCCTCTTCCACTTCACCGACCTCTCGGGACAGTTCGATGCCATCGAAGTTTTGTCTCCGCTGCGACACGAGTCCCTGGTCACCCCGTATCCATTTTCGCAGCAGGAACTGTACTCAGCCTCTCAGCCTGGTAACTTTTGTTTTATATTTATTTATTAAGGAAACATTAACAGTTTCAATCGTTATATTGTTAGAGCACAGTGTACAATTGCATACACCAATTACAAAGATTCACAGATATTTAAGTACTTTGGTGGATAAGGGAATATTTTAAAGCTAGAGATTATATTGTAGTAAGCAACAAACAATATTGATGTAAAATAATGGTAATAAATTAAAAAATTAGTTCAATTAATGAGTGTTGATAGCAGGCGCGTGCAGTGGGAACATTGAAGCATGACTTTTTTGTAAATGTATATTTGGAAAAAAAAAATCAAAATCAAATGTATATGCTACAGATTTTTATGATACACCAAAATATGAATACTATGATAACAATTGTGATAGAAGTATTACGAAATATATGTTGTACTCTGATTTTTTTTTCAAATAATTGGTTACGTAAAAGTCATGCTGCGATGTTCCCATTGCACGCCCCTGGTTGAAAGTAACACGGGAATAGGGATGGAGGGAAAAGGGTTAAGAGATAGGAGTCAAAGTAGAGATGGAGGGAAAAGGGTGAAGAGGTTGGAGTCAAAGTAGAGGTGGAGGGAAAAGGGTGAAGAGGTTAAAGTCAAAGTGGAGGTGGAGGGAAAAGGGTGAAGAGGTAAGAGTCAAAGTAGAGGTGAAGGAAGAGAAAATTAGACGCAGTGAGTGATTGGCCAAATTGATCGTCCGATCTAGTGATGATGCTTTCAATCCATAAGTAGAGTAATACTATGGTGAAATAGTTAAGTGGTGCTAGAATAAAGTTCAAATCATCTATAACAGCGGCGCGGCCTGCGGCCATCCTCCTTGCGCCCCGCGACTGTTTTGTAAATGAAAGTCTTATATACTTAAATAAATAATTACGTTATGCGCACACAACTTGCCTGCGCCGCACTTGTTGCGGCCCGCCTTTATTTCGTTTTGCCTCTATGTGGCCCTTGCCTGTCAAAAGGTTGCCGACCGCTGATCGGTAAGACCAATATTGAAGAGGTCAATATTGATACAATTATCATTGAATTCTATACAGCATGTGCGAAATAAAAATGTATTTTGGGTATAGGATGTTCTATTTCTCGGAACATGAAAGATTGTTTAATTATGGCCAGTAGAAATCTGCCTCATGAACCAAGTGTAGCGATTCGTAATAGAGTTCTGGTGCCAGATCTAATGCATGGAAGTGAAGCCTGGAATTGGAAAAAAATTAATGAAAGTTGACTTAATATGGTGGAAATCGCTTAGGAGCATGAATGGAGAATCTGTGTTAGATAGAGTGAGGAATGTACAAATTAGAAGTGAATGTATACTGGCTGTTGCTTGGTAGACAGAATAAAGAAAGGATCTCTGAGCTGGTTTGGTCATGTGGAGCGTACAAGAGAGGAGAGGATGAAGGACGTATTAAGAGAATGATGCGAGTGTTGAACGCAGCAGGTGTAAGGATGTCCACAATGATCAGTTAAAGCAAATTTTGGAGGATGGCCTTGTCCTTCAATTCCTCGTTCCCTTCCAAGCTTCCAAGCCAAGAAAGGCCAAGAGCTTCAATTGTTGAAGAGCGTGCATGAAAGGATGAATGAATGTGGTCAAAGCGAATGTGGTGGTCCAGGTAGAAGTGCGTGGCATTCTACTCTCTACACCTACCCTCAGGGAGATGGCCCGATGGTTAGTTGGTTAGTCTTTTACACACCATTTTTATTTTATTAAATTTGTTTTTTATTCTATTTTACGAATTTTATATGACTTGATATAATAATTTAAATAAAAATATGTTTTGTTTCAAGCCACTTTGTTGATATAATATATACAATGTCTGTTAAAACTGTTCCCAATATAATCCCCACTCTTCCCCCGCCGCCCCATAACTAATACTCTGTCCCTCTCTGATAAGCTTTCTCTCTATCTAATGACTAAAATTCTATGTAGTGTAAATGTTTGCCTTTAGGTTAGTTTAATTATACTATCCTGATCAAGGTTTGGGGCAATCAAAACTGGTATATACATATTTATTGTATATTATATCAACAGAGTGGCTTAAAACAAAATATATATTTTTATTAAAATTTTTATAAACTTTTGACACTTTAAACATTTCCTGTTTGTTATGTCTGATGTGGCAACCTTTTAATTTACAGGTCTTTATCTCCTGGACTGTGGAGATAGGCTATGGTTGTGGCAGGGCTGGTGGCCACAGCAGGAGGACTCTGAGAGTGTCGAAACGGCTTCCGGTTAGTTTATTTATGTTACTTACGAAGGCTTATACTTATCTGCGGCTTAACACTATGTCTACCTGAAATAACAAATTTCCAACCACTCAAATCTGACAAAAAAATTTCTGCCTAAAGTATTTCTCCTGTGACATTCAAGCGCAATCGCAACATGTTAAATGCAATATCTTTTTTTTAAAAATAAACTTTGAATAATTTAACTTCAATATCACCGTATCTTTATCAGGACTCAAATCGAATGTGACAAAAATCTTATCAAGATAAGGATAGGATTTTAATTTTCATCTCGCGATGTTTCAGGAACCCTGAGATGGCAAGTGTGTCGCCGAGCGGCCATGGAGACTGTCCTGGATTACTGGAAGCTATCTCGTCCCGGAGTGCCTACACCGAAAGCTTACTTGGCTGTGGCCGGACTCGAACCCCTGCCCTTCACCAACATGTTTGATGATTGGCGAGACCGTGACGACGTCGCTGAACTCAGCATTGCCGTATGTTACACATAAGATACCTATGTGTCATCAGGATACTGTGAAAAAGCATTTTCCACAAACTAATTTCAAACTGTCAAAAGTTAAATCGCGTTTTGATTGATTTAATGAGTCAAAACTTAATAAAAAGTGAAAAGAAAGTTTTTCTTTATATAATAGAATAGTTTGGAAATGGATGGTATTTCGTCAGTTTGAAGAATTTCTTTTGTAAATGTCATTAAAAATCCTCAAAACTTTTGCATCATCATATTTGATAAATGTTTGTTACTTTTTTGACGAAACAAAATGTTCAGTTGTTTGTACCACCCTAATGACTATTGAATTCATACAATGTAAAAAATTTATCAAAAATTGTTTTAAAAATGAAGTTCAATAATTAATGTCAAGACGATATCAATAAATATCAGATGGATCGGAGGTAACTAAGTTATTTTTGTTAGTATAGTTGAAGCTGCTTCATATTTAAATCTTGTCAATTTACTAAATTTTAACAATTTGCAACAGTCATAGTTGAATTCATGGGAATAAGCTGTTATTTAAATATTAGGTTATGTCAAAACAGTCATAGTTTTTAAACTATCATTTAGGCCCGGTTGTATCAAGTTGAGTTAAAGTAAAAGTTCGTTCAAAGCATAAATTTTTACGGAAACGGGTTTGATTGATGGAGAATGCCAAAATCTATGCTTTGAACATACTTATATTTTACAACTTGATACATCCGAGCCTTAGTTGAGTTAATGTTGGCTGTCATATTACACTGAGTTGATTATTTAGTTAGTCATTTTATTATTTATTTGGTTATTTCATAACATTTTATATGTTAACTACATGAGATGTGTTCCGTATTCCAGTATGGTCACAAAGTGGGAGAAGGAGAAGTGAGCGTGTCCGTAGAGCTGTGTCGCCTGTCCAGAACCAGCTTCCCCCTGGCCGTGCTCCGGCAGCGGCCGTTACCCGAGGCCGTGGACCCGGCACACATAGAGAAATACCTCACGCCCGAGGACTTCCAGGTCGGTATCTTGTTAGCTAAATACCTTACTCACTTGCTTGTCCCATGTTCTGAAGTTGGAGCCACTTATTTCATCACTTTGACACAATAATATATCACATTTTTTGAACCGATGTAGGGATGTGGATTATCTATTTGATGTGTTACACTTTACTTCCTACTAGCTGTAACCCGTCAAAAATAATGGTACTTTTACATGCCGGTTCCTAAAGAATAAGTGTTCCCTTATTTATAGCCGACGCCCATGAAATAATAATAAAGACTTTTATCAAAATATTTGAATTTTTTTTTATATTTTCCCTGCCGGCAGCTAAAGGTACTATTTTAATTATTTAACCCTGGTGATTGTGCTGGGTGGAACTTGAAATGGTTCACGTCTTTGCTAAGTCCTATATGTACTGCATTTTTGATGTGCGACACAGGCTCGACGATAGCAACATTGCTATCATTGCCGCCTTTGGGTTTGCTGGCCCGGGGTTCAAGCCCCATCCCTGGCCGTTTAATTTGGTTTTTTAGTCATGAATTCAAACAAAATTACGGACGTTACACAAAGTTACGGGGACAGACAGACAGACGGACGGACAAACAGACGGACAGATAACAAAATTATTATATTTAGATACATTGATAAGAATTTATTTATTTATTAAATATATTAGATTTGAAGTATTGGAAATAAGTTAGCAAGTTGTTCTAGGTAAAAGTACTCTCAAATCGAAATCCTCCTTAAGTTGTTATAGTTCTCAGTTATTTTGAAATGATGAATTGAAAATGAATGGAAAAATAAAATAACTCCATTAATCTATATGATAAAACATGCACATACTAAGGGCCGGTCTTATAAACGTCCGTTAGTTAAATATCAGACCAAATAAACCGAAATTTGATACAAATGTCATTAATTTCGTCTTATAACAATCCGTTAGTCAAATTTTAGTAAAATTTTACCGACGGCCTATACCGACAGTCGAACCACCAGTTTACCGTCCATTGGTTGAAATTGACAGAAGTATGACATATTGACGTATTATTTTTTAAGGTTAGGTCCGTTGTCAATTTGCATTTTATGCTGTTTGTTTAACATGTACACATATACTGTACTGACTGCTGCTACATTTTCAAGGAAAACGTTTTCAGTTAGCGATGTCCAGCTATTATTATATTCAAGTTCGTCGAATGAAGAACAAATTCGACGACAAAGAATGTTCAAATACGAGTGAATTATTTTAATATTTTAGATGACGTAGATTTTATCAACCATTTTCGTTTGTCGAAAAGGTCTGCTTGACAGCTTCTAGAAGATATTGGGCAAAATGTAAAAAGGCGCATGCATAGGAATCTTATTATCATCAACCACAAAATTGCATCTTGCCTTGAGAATGCTCTATGCTCTTCTATGCTCTTGGATCAATATTATTAGCTGCTGCAGACTTTGTTGGGGTTTCAAAGGACTGCCAGTGTGTATAGTGTTGTGGGAAGTATCCCAAAAATCCAGTGCGAGCGAGAAATTTTAGGCTATGTTTATAGAAGCTATGTTTCGTTTCCATAGAAAAAAGATATAATTCACCTCTGACAGCTCTAAAATCATAGACGAGAGCAGTACGATATTGCGATACTTACGGACGGTAAAAAAAGTTTTATAAGACGAGCGTCGGTAACATTTATAAACGAACGGCCATCCGTTAGTAAATTGTCGATTTACAATGGAAATTTGGTCTTTCATTTATAAGACTGGCCCTAAGTATGTATACGTATATTATATAACATATTACTCCTTACGTAAACTCAGACATCTACCAAAAATTCATCTTTACTTTTTTGTACCAATATGTGCATGGAAAATACTGTTCTACGCAATAATAAATTTAAAAAAATGTCTACTTTCAGAGAAAAAACTAACATAAAATCTGAAAAACATGCTTATTTTGTATGGAAAGCCAAATTTCAAACAGCTCTCAAATTTCAATTTTTGTAGATTTCTTAGTTTAGTCCTAGTTTTGCAGATGCCTCTTTAGGGACTGTTGATATTATACAATATAGTAAATAATCTAAATAAATTTTTAGTAGTTTTTGCTGATTACATTTCTACGAAATCACAATTTTTTAGGAACCACATCCTATGATTATTATTTATTATTTACTTTCAATTTTTTTGCATTTTCTTCAATCCTATTAAGGTCATGAATAGCTGAAAGTCTGTTTGAAATCAGCGAAATGGTACTATTGTATGTTCAAGGTAAAATAAAGTTGTTGATCTCTTGAACAAATACATATATAATTAATGTGACATAAATTATTCGTCTTCCAGGAAACATTCAACATGACGAAGGAAGAATTCTCCGAGCTTCCTGCATGGAAGCAGGCCAACATGAAGAAAGATCTCGGTCTCTTCTGACCCCGCAAATATGATGGAGTCCACACTGACTCTAATACCAGTTCCGATAGCTCTTCAAACATTGTCTATCTTCATGGCCAACATCCAGTATATAAGAACTCTGTTCGTTCTAGAAGTTTAAACTTGCGTAATGTCAATGTTGACCGTTTTAGAATGACAACTTCATCCAGTCTTAATGATGTGTTACTTTCCAATGAGGTTACCAATGTTGTAGATGATTTAGCTGATCGAGAAATACATAATAGAAAGGATGTAATGGTTTACGCAAGGAACATAGGTCACTCTTGCCTTATCAATAGTGTGGCTGGGTTTATCAATGTTAAGAGTCATATCACTTACAGATTCCTTGGAGAATCGTTTTCCGATGATCAGCAAAGGAGTATGTCTCCATCGTGTTCTTGCTGTATGCAATAGTGACATCTGCCTATATTTATACTGCCATATACACATTGTATGCCTTTTTCTGTATTTATGACATTTTTATGTACTTCTTTTGTGAATATTCAACTACTGTTATATTATTAACCGGTTTAACCTTAAAGACATTAATGGTTGTGTGTTTTTTGTTTAATTTTATTTTTGTCTGTAATGGAAATTAACAAATTGTATATTATAAAGTGTCTGCTAAATTACATGTTTAATGACAAATAATATTTGTGGAGAATGCAATTGAAAATTGTTAAGAATGTGGGTGTGGATTATTGTTTCCGTGTCAATTATTGTTTTCTAGACGATTGTGAATTCTGAGAGAAGCACTTCCAATACTTGGCCAGTATTGCGAATAGCCAAAAAACATTTGTGATTTAGGAGGAAACACGTTTTTAAAATATGTAACGGCTAATTAGAAAAAAAGAATGTTGATAATTTTCATGCCATTATAAATGTAAGGTGTAAAATGCACATTGTATACTTATTTATTAATCAGCAATTTGCAATTATATATTTTGTAAATATTAAATGTTTGAGTGATTTTGTACTGCCGAGTGAAGGCGCGGAATTATGAATGTTGTTAGCCCAGCGTGCTGGCATGCTGTCACGATGATGTAATCGCCACTTAATTTTTTGTGTTTTGTAAAACTTAGCGTTAGTTAGTAGTTTGTATATTGATTTAAAGTTAATAAATAAATAAATGTTGGGAAACACGGCATGTTTTTATACTTTTGACAATCTGGAACACCACAACCATTGGAATACCTCGACTCAAAATTTACCCAAAATATTATACCAAGAAAACATTTCTTTTTGTTCAAAAGTTGGTTTTTAATTTCATCTTGATCATTTCCACTGATAATGAAATATGTTGCACTTTTAAGCGATATTCTGCGAAATTTTCGTTTGTGAAAAAATATCTGAGTTTGTCGTTTAGTGAAATCTAAGAGACTAAATAGTCTTTCATAATTTTCTTGCTCTTTACTTTCAGACACTCGTTAAAATAAAGATGATTTATTATGTAAGGTATTAAAATAAAGACATATCTGATTTTGGTAGTTCTGATATTAGAGAAAGGCTTGTGGAAATACATTAATTGTTTTTAAATAACTTGACGTTTGCACAATATTTGCCATCTACGCGCTGATATCTTAAAGCATATTTAATTAAAATGGCTGAATTACTTATTGCAGTAAATTATAAGTTTATATAAATAGTATTAATCATTACAATATTCTAGGTTTTGAGTCTTATCGTAGTGAGAATAAAGGAAATTCTTCCAAACGTCAAGACGATAATGGTGATTTATATATTGTATTCACACCTTCCTTTTCGAATAATTCATTTAAAATAAACTAATTGCTAATTTTAGAAGTAGTAATGTATTACTTAACATTGAAGCAAAGATTGTCTGAGAAAGTAACTAATGTTTGTTATACCTTTTGTCGTTTAATGACACTGCTTATCATTCAGAGTGAGTTTTAAAGCGATCGTGTTGATTCAAGTTGTGTCAATTTTGGCAAGTTGCAAAAAATATAATTTGTTCATCTTGAGAATTGAAGCCAGTCTTTAATAATGATTTGCTAATGTGTAATGTGTACTTGGAATTGAATAAAAAAATTGACATGAATGAGCATTCGTCAGTTACGCTTTAAATTCAAATGCGTAATATAGTTTTATACGATGAATATTATTCAGATCTCATTCGATAAATATTTTTATACATATCTCTTTTAAAATCAAGTTGTGAATCGAGATTTGACATGACGTCTTATTCAAGTCGTCCTTGAAATGTTTTACAAAGCTGCGATTGCCTGAAATGTTATGCCTAGTGAATTAATCAAACCATTTTCTTAAATAATTGAGAAATACTAACTCGTTGAATAATGTAATTATGATCAATTTACTCTAGACTGGAAATACGCTTATTTCATTAACTGTTGCCAATATTGCTCATGGTTTCTTTTCTGTGCCAGAGTCGGGAAAACCTCGTTCTATTAAAGTCTAAATCACCACATAGAACCAAACATTTTGTGTTCAAAATTAACAGCAATCGCTATATTTTAAGTATTTTTTACTACATATTGTAAATACATACGTTAGGTGTTTTAATAAATGTAAACTTATGATTTGTAAATTTTTAACTAATATTTGTGTATTGAAATAAATATTAAAGTCATATTTGCTATATTTAATGGGTATGTTTTCCATTTGATCAGATATTTTAAAGTAATATATATGTTATATAAACTTATGTTGTGCTTGTAATTACTGTGACTGATATTTTCAAATTTTATTTGCAATTTTTTAAACATCGTTGAATTGTTCCCAAAATGTTGAAACAATGTAATGGAACCACATCAATAAATTGGATTTTTTAAAGTTGTCTACTGTCTTCTTATTTGGCAACACATATTTATAACATTAACCTATAAAAATCGTGTACATATTACATATTTTGCAGACTGAAGTTTACTGACATCTGATATCTCACCAGTGCGATGTTGTCACCAACATCCTGGTTCTTTGTGATTTCCATCCAGCCTTGGCATGCTGGAACCCTTTATGATAGAAAATATTTATTTATTTATTTATTTATTTATTTATTGAACCAAAATACATTAAATCACTGAACTAAAAAATGAATGCAGCATGAATCTACAATAAACTATTTTCCAAGGGGGGGTGCAGTGAGTACAGAGTACATTGAAACATGACTTTTACATATAGGTGTAAATATGAGGGGTATAAAGAAAAGGCAGCAATATCCACTTCAACCAATCAACCTTCAAGGCACATCCTTCATGTGACAAACTAAAGTGAGAACTGACATTGATTTTAGACTGAAACATTGTAGCAAAGACAACAATATTCAATTATGTAAATAGTAAAAGTAAAAGTTATGTAAATAGTAAAAAGTAAAAGCAGCAATGTCGACTATTTGCTAGCAAACAGCAATATCCATATTTAAAAGATAAATATTTTTTACACATGTATGTAAAAGGGAAACTGATGTGACAATTATTTTTAAAAACTTATTTCCAGTAAGATGTAGGTTTCAAAGATTCTAGAGAAATTTCCTGGAGTAGTGACAGATTTCCTGTATTTATCACAGAAATATCTCAGTGGGGTATTACTATCTTTGCAGTGTTTGATTAGGTACATAAAACTCAGGCTCCTGCAGTACTCACTGCATGCTCCTGCTAATTTGGTTACCAATAAAACAAAAGTATATTAGATGTTTTATGGTTTGACATTAGTTTTGAATCCCAGATTGTTTCTAATCAACCTATTGAGGTGTTAAATAACTTCATAAAAAATAAAGGGAAAAACATATCCCCAGTGAATTCATAGAATTCAAAAAAGAAAGTAAAATAAAAAATCCTTTATCATAATTTGGATTTTTCCTTTCTTTGTTAAATCTGTTCAACAAATTAGGTTGTGCAAATTTTTATAATGCAAAAACATTTCTTTTTGACATGGTTACTGAGGATTTTTCTGTCCTACCAGAAATATAACCCTTCGCCTGAAGATGACCCCTCATATTTATTGTACTATATTCTAAATAAATACAAATTAGAATTCTTGATTCTGATTAAAGATTTTGAGTGTAAACACATTACATTTACATATTTGTATTACAAGAGCAACGACGGCCATCATTTTTATACTCAGAAAATAACTAACAAGAATAGAAATGCGACATTGGTAAAAATAAATATTCTTTACGATCTATTTTATCAAAGATATTTTACAATACTCACACTTTCTTAAACAATCTTCCGGACTGCTATGAGCTAAACGCTGAGTGCATCATATCACAATGTATATGGAAAATCCAACAAGAGGTTACACACCACCTTAACATTTTCAAAAAATGTTTTCTTTTTTTGATTTATTTTATAGCCTGAAGATTTAAGAATAATTTGTGTCATGACTCACTAAAAAACTCCAGAGTTATAGCAATTTGAAGTGGTAGGTGAATTTTTAAGTGACTTTCATTATTCTTTTGCATTTTTCTCAAAAGTCATTTTTTCAGATTGGTGGAGATATCTTAAAAACCAATAGGCCTATTTAATTAAAATTTTGCACACATATTACTTGTCAATCATTGCTCTTTAGTAGCGGCTACGCAGTCATGTGTCTTACGCGTCTTTATGCTGTCATTTGTGATGACCAATGTTTTTTTCTGATTTTTAGCACTTTTACATATTATCTATGAGATGTAGCATTTTTTGATGCTGTTTGCTAATTATGAATTCTTAGCTTCTATTTTCATTTAAAGTGATTATTTTAGATGTGCTTGTTAGTAAATTTTCTTTAAAAATTGCTCCTGCTCCAGGCCCGCAATCTATCTCAACCCGTTCCTTGGGCATGGCACGGGTTAAGATAGATTTTCATATTCATTTTATAGTAAACTAGTGAATCAAGAGGTATAATATAAAATATCATTTTCAAGGTACAGACCTTTATGTACCTTGCGGTCCATAAGATATGCCACATACGCCGCCAGCATCTCAAAGGCATCTACATGTTCCTTTCCTTCTTTCTCAATGCGCATATTTCCATTCTACGAGATAGCAGATAAGGTTGGTTAATGAACTTAGCCCAGATATCTACCAGATCAGTTTTTCAGAAAAGTTTGATTGAAATCATGTTATAATTACATGTCTGCTATACCCCGAGGTGTGACATCTTTATTCCCAGAATGCACCATTAAAAGATGTATATGTGAAATGGTGCACCAGCAGCTACTTTCGCCTTCACAGTACTCCTTTTGCATATCTATTATCTATACACTGATATAGATGGTGTTACCAGGCCTGGAATTCATTTTCCAGACTAAACTGTTGGTTACCTGTTAAATATTTTGTTGGATATCAATTATATTAGAAAATGTTTGTCTTTTGGCTGTTGATTTTGAAAATTGACAGGAATCACAGAGATCCATGTCAGGTGAATAGGCAGGATGATTGGGTAGTCACTTTTTGGTTAGATAGTTAGCGACTACTTTTTTTTTGTCCATGTTCACACACAAAAATTTGCATAATTTTATACAATTATGTCACAGATGACTTCACTTTAACAATTAATAATAATCAGGCGAAAATATAATAATACTTGCTACAGTAGCCGGTAAACATCTTGAAATTTACGGCGTAGTGGGGGGAAGTTTGCGCATGTACCATTCCACCAACGAGACCCAAATTTTGTCTTCTGCGCATTCCCCCACTACGCCAAAAAATTTCAAGAAGTTTGCCGGCAACTGTACAACATGTCAAAAATGAGGGAACATTGGTTCGCATCTTTGCTAAGTCCTAGTATATATCTATAGCATCTTTTTGGCGCTCCATTGAGAGGCGGCCATAGCAACATGCGTTGAACGTTGGCTTGGTTCAAGCCCCATCTCTCGCCGTTTCATTTCATTTTTTAGCCTTGAATTTGAACAAAATTACGAACATTACATGACATTACAGGGACAGACAGACAGACAATGAAATTATTATTTTAGCCTTGAATTTGAACAAAATTACGAATGTTACATGACGTTACGGGGACAGACAGACAATGAAATTATTGTTTGATATAACGGAAAAAAATAATATATATTTTTGTCTAATTTTTACATCTTGTACATTGTTCTTTTTTAAGCGCTTGTGGATAGATTTCGATAGAAATACTATGGCAGTGGGTCTGTTGATTAAAAGTGCATTTATATAAAAAAACAAATGAGATAGGTCTCCAATGCACAGTTCTAGATTTAAGTGAAAGATTATCAACAATTAATCTACCAAGTATTTTGAATGGTTTGCGACTGACTGTTTAGTAATCCAAAATGAAGATTAATATTATCTTATCTTATCTATACAGAACTCCTTCTACCTCTAATTTTAGCATAATCTCAACCGAATAATGTTTTCAAGCCACAAATAATAGGCAATATTATAGGCTCTCACAAAAAAACTGTATTGATGTAAAATATATTTCGTATTTAGAATGTAACTTGTGTTAAATTCATGTTTTTTGTATTAACAGCGTTATTTGAAAGTGATTTGTGACTTTATTTGTTTGAAAAGTACCTGTGTGTTGAAGTGAACTTGCCAAAAGAATAACAATGGAAGATTCGGAGGATTTGGAGAGCCTTAACTTCGGAGAGCATTATGACCTCGAAGAACTAATATTCAATATGAAATTCTTTGCCCAGCAACCAAATGAGTAATAATATATTGTTATTTTTGTTAAATAAAATATGAAATCAGCTGACTGAAAGCTGTGGAAATGAGACTGCTTAACCTTTCCTTTCCTGTGCTGTGAACTGAGTTGACCTTGCCTCTAATTATTACGGAGTTCACATTTTTTATATTCCTTCATTATATAAGTATTTATGTATTCAATTAAATAATTACACACAATTACACGCCAGATTTAGCAGCTATATCAGATAATAGCAGCTATGCCACATGTCTTACGCATCTTTATGCTGTCGTTTGTGATGACCAATATTTTTTTCTGATTTTTAGCACTTTTACACAATAATTGATATATACCTATATTCACTTATATATAAGGTCCGGGTAAGTGCGGCATATATTTCTTCAAATTACATACCCACAATGAAAGATTACATTTATTCAATTTATAAAATTTATTCAAGTATTCTTATGAGTTTTAAATGCAAACAGTAGGTCAGATAATTATTTTTCCCATATATAAAATAATAATTTCTATTTTAAACATGCAAAATAAAAAAACAAAAACATTTTTAGAAACACCAATGAATATAAATAAAAATATCAATTATGTTTTTAAATTTCAAATATTTACATGAAAATGATTAATTTATGAACACTAAAATGTATGTAATGACATTTAAGACATGTTGCTCTGTACTTGAATTTGAAATTCTGTACTGACAGGAACAATAAAATTTTCCCACTTTTTATAACACAGCGAGTTCGAAAGCAACTCTATATTTTTGAGTGCCAAAATTCATTGAAAATTTTTTATACAATGTGTAATGACAATATTATTCAATCTTAATGGTTTTTGTCGTCTTGTCTGTGGGTGTAAGTAATGGAATATTATTTCAAAAATCGTTTCATCTGTTTAGAGATATTGGGTGTACACGCAGTTACCCCAACGCCACACTTACTTGGACGCACCTTATTTTAGATATTATTTTAAATAAATCTAAAATATTCCTATTTGTCCGACATAAAATTATTAAAAAGTCATTTAAAAAAAAATTAAACTGAGTTTACAGCACCGGATCATGCTATAAAGAAGAATGCAGCGGTAATTATTTAAACATTTGTGTGTTTAAACATATATGATGTTCAATTTGATAAGATTTTAAAATACAAGCATTTACCTAGTCAGGCAGAAACAGCTAAGAGTTCTAGAGAATTCTTTTTTACAATATAGCTAAAAGGTCTCGTCGCTTTCTCAAACTTAATGCTTCTATTGCCTAAATTCCAGTGGTTCTTCATCTTCGGTGATGCAACAAGAGAGCTTAGAGCCTGCCAACACTTTTACCGGATTGAGCAGTAGCGACATTCGACTGCAAGATGAGCTGAAAATGACTCAACGTCTCCGCAATCTTACTGAGAAGTATGTTTATCCTTCTTCCTAACTTCAATACTTATAATTTGAAGACTTGTGTTCGTACTTGTGTTGTTTTGTCAATATTAATGCTCCTTTTCCTTAAATTCCAGTGGCTCCTCATCTTCGGTGATGCAGCCAGAGAACTTAGAGTCTCCCAACACTTCTGCCGAATTGAGCAGTAACGACACCCAACGGGAAGACGAGTTGACAATGAGGCAACTTCTTCGCAATCTTACTGAGAAGTATGTTTATCCTTCTTCCTAACTTCAAAAATTATAATATTTTTGATGTTTATAGCGTTAATTTTATGGTTGGACATAATGTCTATGTCCAACCACAAAGTATAAAGTATGCGTCCGTCCCGACGAAGATACAGTGGTATCAAAACCGGTAGACATAGAGTTACTCCAAGTGGTCAATACAATTTAATTAATTAATAATCAAATTTTATTATTGGAGGCTTATGCTTATAGTCTACCGCATGAAATCCTCTTCTGATCTTCTTTGGCCAAAAATTGATAAAACATGAAAGTAGGGAGGCATTTGAACTTTTTTGAAAATGCACACGTTTTCTGATTCATCGCATCATATGTCGTTAGATATGGATTCGAAGACATTTATCTATTATTTTAGCCATCACAAGCCAATAGTTACATTTGTACCACTTCAAAAAATTCAAATTGTTATGAATTATATTTATCATCTCCCTAAACATCGTATTATTGTATTAGTAAATATTTATAACCAATATGTATATATCAATTATCACAATCATGCTAAAAAGTATAACTTCTTCCGCGCATACATGAGTACACTTTCCTCCAATTTTTATTTATTTTAATATATACTCTGACAATCCACCGTAGTTAAAATTTATGAATATGAACTTACAGGTTTGCATAATCGACCTACTGTGTTTGTTATTCCGCAAATCGTTGCAAAATTCGAAAAGGATTTTACTCTTCACGATATTCAACTACCAATAAAACATTGAAATGCAAGAAGTGAAGTGAATATTGCAACTTTTGTTACAGAAAATACAAATTTATTGATTCCTCGTCATTCACCTTTCAATAATGAATACTTGGCATATTTTGCAAAAAGATTTGTGATTACAGCCTTATAAGATTGCGTTGATCCAAGAACTGAAACCATCAGACCATTGTAGCCATCGGGAGTTTGCTGATTGAGCTCTAGATCAACTTTAAATCGATCATAATTTTGCTTAAAAAATCATCGTTTTAGATGAAGCACATTTTTGGTTACATGGCTTTGTCAATAAGCAAAATTATCATTTTTAGTGTGAAAGTAATCCACAGAAGTTTCAAGAGAAGCCTTTGCATCCGCAAAAGGTCACCATATATTGTAACTGTTTACTGGCACAGTGTAGCATCTGACAATTTTTTTCAAAATGACTGGAAATGCACTAATTTGTTGTGCCAGAGACTAGAGCATCGCCGCAAAGTGAAAATAAAAAATAAAGCAAGATCTAATTGCAGATTTTTCAACAGGTTGGAAAACATTGGTATTTTTCAAACTCACAATACAGTTTATTTCATTGTCCTATCTTTTACGTTTCATTCTTTCTCATTTTCATTGTCATGTCGTTTGTTTTGATAATAACAAAAAAAAGGAAAATTTTGAATCCTTATATAATCCCTTTGAACTCCAGTTATCCTTCACCCGTGTTGCCACAGTCTGCACCACTCGGGCCTGCAAATATTGCCCTTGGACAGAGCGAGAGCGCTGCTCAGCTGGAGAATGGAAGGTGAGTTTATCTTTGACTAACTTCTGACCTTTAAATTTGTAGACGTTGTTCGTAATACTTAATAATTCAAATACATTTATAAAATTATACAGTGGAACCTCGTTAATTCGAAACTCAAGGAACCCAAAAAACATTTCTAATTATGCGAAAATTCAAGGTAAAAATAAAAAAAAAGCCCGATGCGATTGCGAAATTTGTCAAAAATTGTAAAAATCGTGAAGAAAGGCATTAATTTTGTGAAAAACGTCTGTATTTTTGGAAATTTCAAGAAAATTTCAAGAAAACGTAATATTTAATGTGCTAATACAAAGATCGCGACATTTCTAAAACTAAAGTACCTAATATTGACATATTTTTTGTTCTCACTTGCGAAAAAATCGGAATATTTTTTCAATTTCTTCAAATTTCAGAAAAATTTCGAATTATGTGAACTAAAATGTATTGAGTTTTGGAGCAAGGGACTAAAAAATATTCCGAATTACGAATTATCATCGTTTTTGAATTATCGGGGTAAATTTACTACGAAATAAACATTTTTGAGTTTTAAAAATTTTGAATTATGGTTTTGAATTTCAATGTATCGGGCCTCGAATTAATGGGTTGTATTGCATTATCACTTTGTACCAATATAAAGATGATATACAGAATAAATCCTAAATATGTGCATAATACTGAGATTCATCTCAAGCATATCTCTGAGATTTATTACTTATTACATTGTGTCTCATTCCATGGAAAATGGCCAGTATATAAAAATGTAATTCCCGGTTACCCACCCACTTTAACACCTGACATTAATTTAATTATATTTTAATTAAAGAGACATACATAGATATTGATAATATATATGTTCATTTAATATTGGCAATATCCCCAATTAAGAAATACACAAAGTTGAAAATGAAAAAAAATATGAAATCGGAACATTTTTTCATATTTATATGGATAAATCTCAAAGCTACGTAGGCACTTTTAATGTTCAATAATAATGGAAAATTATTTATTTTAATCAAAATAATTACTAAATTATGCCGAAAATTATTTAATAATGTATTGTCATCCATTTTACGTAAATGCTGAAAGTTTCAGAGCTCTAGCTAGTTGAGAAGTTGGTGAAAAATCAATAATAAGATTCCGCCACAACAACAAACAAACAAACAAACAAACAAACAAACAAACGAACAAACAGACAGACAAAGAGAGTTAAATAAAAGCACGTAAAAAAATTAAAAATAAAACCCTCAAAACAAAGAATAAAAGAATGTTATAAATAACGTCATACAATAGGTAGATACAAAAACAAGTTTGTAGAAGCCCATATTTTATAATGTTTAGTTTATTGTTTACCATGAAGAAGGAACAGTGATTCCGAAACCTGTTGGAGTAATCAAAAATTTAAAGTGAATTTTGTGTGTATAATTTAATTAAAAATGTATACATTTTATTATTTACATAATAAAATGTATTATGTAAATAATTACAATAGTACCTATATTATATCAAAATGTATTAAACAAAACAATTGAGCGTTATAAAGTGTACATAGATTTGTTAAAAATTTGTCAAATTTATGACATTATTTAAAATTCTGTAAAAACTAATGTTCTGTTTTCCTTGGCAGTGATTTGCTAGTGCAGCCAAGACCTAAATCCCAAAATATCAAGCTTGAACTAAGCAAGAATGCTGCCAAATTGCAGGCTGAATTGGCAATGGCAGAAAGGTCAGTGTATTTTATTCAAAATTAGAATATATATTTCATAAAACGATGTGAAGACATAATTTTTTAAAGTGTTATTTTTTTGTCCAATGATTTTTTGAGTAATGGTCATTGAGCAGAAGTGATGAAACCACCCGTACTGTGGGATATAAAACAATACAGCGAGACCATTTAAAAATCAAAAACTCATTTGCATATTTTTGTATAAAAGGTCAGGGGTCTAGTCCTGCTATTATGAATAAACTTAATAATTCCCAGAATGAAGACTACATACACCTCTTTGAGCCACCTCTTTGTTGCACCCAAAATATTTATTTCGTCTCCCAACTTTAGTAAAGGAACTCAGTTATATCATGATTGCAATAAAAATTGTAAAATAAACAAGAGTTTATTTATTTGAAAATACATCCGAAGAAGGGTCACCTCTTCACGAGTCACCAATATCCGGAGTCAAAGTGTGTGTGCGGAATCAGCTATTATCGAACCACAATCATTGAGCGTTATGGCCATATGTCCTGCTCTTATACTAACTTACATAATGTGATCATAAACTGTACCATGTCGTTGACGTTACTGAGCCTCATAGTCTTCCATTTTTCTCCATCAGCAACATAATCTCTTGTATGGGAACAGGCCAGTTCTTGAGGCACAGGTTCCTCCACAAACATCGCAGGTAAGATTATATGTTTTTTGGTTCTGATGACGAAGGGCGGCAGCGCACGTTCAGTTCAGGGTTTTTCTTGCTGCCGCGGTACCATCCGCTCTAGAACAGATATTTCGCCACTCAGTCCGCTCAAGCGCCAACTGTTCCAAATTACTGGGGTGTCGGTGGATGGATGGAATTGCTTGTTAGTGTAGTGGTTATAATTCTCGCGTGGTGGTCCAATAGTCGGTGGTTCGAGCCCCATTTCAGGATGCCAAGAAAGTTAGTCCTATTTTCAAGCATAAGCGTTTAGCTTAATTTGAAAATTGTAAGAATATTGATGCAACATGCATTCCGTTTTCGCACCTCTATTTTCGTTAAAAAAATGCTGTTCAGCACCAAGGACTCACCAAGGTCAGTCAACCTTACGTTTACCGAGGACTTCACTGTAAAGTATACGTTTAGGCAGTCTATGACTCCCGTATGTATCGAAAGTCCAATCAAACGCAGTCTGGCCCAACTCAGCGTATATATCTAGTAATTAAATTGCTAAATAATTAAAAGTGTGCTTTTTAAAGTCTATGCATAATTTTTAATTGATAAACTAGCTGATATATATATTATATATATAACTGTTGTTCCACATATACAATATATAATATATAATATATATATAATTCTATAAAGTGTTTGCCACAGGATAGAGATAGCACAGTGTGGCTAGCATTATAAATGGCCTCCTCAATAATCTTCCTCCACTCATCCCGGTTTAGTGCCAGCTCTCTCCAGTTCCGAAGCTCCAAGGCAGAGATGTCTTTGAGGACGTTGTCACTCCATCTTAATTTTGGCCATCCTAAGCTCCTTCGCCCTATTGTCCTTGAGTTCAGCAGGGACTTTGGTGCTTGATGCTCGGACATTCTCTCCACACATGCCAATGTACAAATACATAAATAAATAAAAGTGGATGATTATAAAAATTTGAGAAATATTTTGATAGCACATTCTATTGCAGATCTCGACGGGCAAATAGATTATCTTCTGATTTGTTGGAGTCCACTGCGACGATACCGCTACCAGCCCCACGTAGGAAGCCGGAAGTTAGAGAGCTTTCTGCACCGAGGTTAGATGAGTCTACAACCAATGAACTCACAACCAATAATAGCGGGTTCACATCTAACATAGGTTATATAAGTTTTTATACTCAAAATATGCACACATTTAAATCTTCATTCACGGAAATTTATGCCTTATATATTATGCATTTTTTAAAATTCTAAGCTGAGATAAACCTTTTAAATTTATTTTAATAACTATAATGTTTACAGCTGCTATCCAGAATTCCAGTACTCAACACGTCAGTGTTTCCGTGCCGTATATTGATGAAAAGAACTTCGACTCTTTCATGGACATGGATTTGGACGCAATTGACAGCGGATCAAGACACTTGTGAGAAATATTATCAAGTTACACTTTCTATTACATATTTAATAGTAACAAATTTATATTCTCTTGTAAAATTTGAGTTATTGCCTGTTCTTGAATTAGAAACATACTATGTTGATTCACTAATACAGTAAAACCTATGATTGCAAATAGCTTGATCTGCGAGAATTTTGCAAGATGAACCAAAATTAGTAATAAATTTATTATATCTTTATAAACAAGCAAGGTTTGTTAGATTCCATTATTTTTGGATATTTCAAGAAAACATTTCGAAAATGCAATATTTATTGTGCTAATACAAAGATCGCGACATTTCTAATACTAAAGTACCCAATATTGACATATTTGTTGTTCTTATTTGCAATTTTTTATTCAAATATTTTTTAAATTTCCTGGATTACTGAAATTTTTTGAATTATGTGAACTAAAATGTATTGATTTTTCGGGCAAAGGACTAAAAATTATTTCGAATTACGAATTACCGAGGCTTTTGAATTATCAGGGTTATTTTACTATGAAATTAACATTTTGGGACTTTTGGGTTTTAAAAATTTTGAATTATGGCGAATTTCGAGTTGTCGGGATTCGAATTAACGGGCTTGTACTCTATTGTCGCTATATACGAATTTAAAGATGCTATCCAGATTAAATACTAAGCATGTGTATCGAGCAAATTTGGTCTTAAAATGAATATAAATAAAACAAAAATTTTGAATCCAGAAAACAAAATCCTCAAAGTCAATAACAATAATATTGAATATATATAATATATGAATATATATTTCTGGGACACAAGATAAAAATGAACAAAGAAATCCAAACAGCAGAATTGCTAAGACGAATAGGAATGAACTGGGCTGCTTTTGGCAAACTCAAATGTATTTTTGAAAACAAAGAGATCCCAGTAGCCTAAAAAGAAAAGCCTTTGATTCGTGCATACTGCCAGTGATGACATATGGAGTGGAGACGATGCCCCATACAAATAAGAATGTAGAAATGCTCAAATGCACACAACGATCCATGGAGAGATCTATGCCTGGAGTAAGCCTAAGAGATTAGAAGAATTAGAAATGATGAAATTAGGCGCTGAAGTAGAGTAGTGGATATCATGGATCATGTAGCGAAGCTAAAATGACAATGGGTAGGGCATGTTGCAAGGCAGGATGCTACAAGATGGACTCCCGGAGTTCTGAAGTGAAGACCTTGGGAGAATAAAAGAAGCGTCAGAAGACTTCAAAAGAGATGGGCCGACGATATAACCGCTGTGGGGGAAAAGAAACGGCTACAATTAGCAAATAACAAGGAAGGATGGAAGGATATGGAAAAGGCCTGTATCCAGCAGTGGAGAGATCAAGGTTGAAGAAGAAGAAAAAGAAGATGTGCATGGTATTGAGATTCATCTCAAGTAAATCTCTGAGATTTATTACTTATTTATTTTTGTGTACTCATTCCATGGAAAATGACCATTATATAAAAATGTATTTCTCAGTCACCCACCCACTTTAACACCTGACACTAAATTTATTATATTTTAATTAAAAAGACATACAGAGATGTTGATAATACACATGTATATTTAATATAGGCAATGGTTATGTCAAGTCTCCAATTAAGAAATACACATTAAAGTTGAAACGAGTGGATAAAAAAAAGTTGAAGACATGCTTTTAATATGGGATAATAGTTTCATCGCGAGAAGGTGAAGCAATGAATGGCACGAGTGTGACAGCCTAATTGCAGAAAATACTACGGATATTGCGCATCAATACTCTCTGAACCCGTGCCATCATTATGTTGAAAATCTTTTTTGTCGAACCAACTTTTTCTGAACTAAAGTTATCTTGAGATATTACAAATCTAAATTCAACATAACCCCAATAGGAAAATTTCACATATTACAAATACTGCTGAAAATATATAAAATAGATTCATAAATATTAATTATATTCTGTGAATCAGTACAGATATATGGGGTAATGTTTTCATTCATTATAAAAATCTTTAATACGACTTTATTAAAGCGCACATGATTGGTCGTGACGTATCAGGTCGCCCGTTTGGTATAGTGCCGTAGTATTTCTATATATGGCATATAGCGTCAATCAGATAAGTATGTCAAAACTAACACATAAACAAATAATTTGTGTAATATGCAGTTATTTAAATGTGTTAGTAGAAATCGCATCGCTGATTGGTTAAAGTCATTTCGTCACCATAATAACGGACCATCAATAAACCTTTTAGACGTATCCGACTCTCGAGGCGGGCGCACGCTTGTTTGTTGAAGAAAAATATGGTGACCATATCTGAAGCCGCCATTAAGTACCATGTCGGCTAATATGTTTACATAAAAATGTTTTCAAGATTGTTGATAAGCTATTCATGGAAAATCGATATGATGTATTACGGCTTCTGCCACAGACTTACGCAGACTTTAATTTAATAGAAAAAAATTGGTCAGTCATAAATGTGCTTGTAGGGTTTATAAATGTCGACATGACAATGGGTTCCGTCGAAAAATTGGTCAAAGAAAAGGTGTCGCAAAGCATTAGCGTTACATGGAGTAATATCTGCAGTCATGTACCTATGCAAAATAGAATGCCAATATTGACATGCATTTGACGATTTCATCGATAAAAGCGATTTAATTTTTATTGTGTTTTTATGGCGAAAATGATGGCACATCTGATTGTGAAGCATACTTATAATTTTTTAGATTAATTTAAATATTTTTGTTTTATTTTTTGTCATTTTTCATAGTTAATATTGTTTTCCATTTTCAATGTAGTTTTTTATCTTTTTAGTATAAATCAAATTATTTTGTTTACGTGTTCCTTTGCCCTGAATCAAAATTTTTGAACATGATTAAAAAAATATATTTAGGTATACGGTAAAGTTAAAAATAAAATCAAATATTTTTGCATTTTTACATAATGGTCACCCTATGAGCTTTACAATTGTGACACATGTACTCGTGCTAGTAAAATGATGTGCTTTGGCGGGAATTTAAAATGTTGAATTTCTAAATCATTTTTATACTCTTAATACAGATATGTATACAAAAGTATTTTCTAGACCAAAGTAAAGAGTTTTCTATTGAAAAAAAGCGAAATTTCCCTATTTATCAAATTTTACTTTTATTTTGTGACGCTTAATGTCAAAGTTGAAAATTAAAAAAATTAAAATCAGAACTTTTTTTCATTTTAATATTGATAAATTTCGAAGCTAATAAATAGTAGGCTCTTTTAATGTTCAAAAATAATGGAATTTTTTTAATTTTAATCGAAATAATTACCAAATTTTGTTTAAAATGATTTAATAATATATGGTCATCCACTTTACGCAAATGTTGAAAGTTTCAGAGCTCTAGCTAGTTGGGAAGTTGGTGAAAAATCAATTATAATATTCCGCCACAACAATAAACGAACAAACAAACAAAAAACAGACAGACAAAAAGAGTAATTAAAGGCATGTAATAAAAAATTTAAAAATAGAAATAGTAAAAAACCCGCTAAAAACAAAAGATAAAAGAATGTTAAATAAATCGCAAACTAGCATGTATACATTAAATGTAATTCTATAAAGTGTTCGCCACAGGACAGAGATAGCACAGTCAGGCTAGCATTATAAATATAATTTTATAATGTAATGCATGTACAAATACATAAATAAATAAAAGTGGATTTGCAAAATATTTTGATAACATATTCTATTGCAGATCTCGACATGCAAATAGATTATCTTCTGATTTTTTGGAGTCCACTGCGACGGTACCGCTACCAGCCCCACGTAGGATGCCGGAAGTTAGAGAGCTTTCTGTACCGGGATTAGATGAGTCTACAACCAATGAACTCACAACCAATAATAACGGGTTCGCATCTAACATAGGTTATATAAGTTTTGCACTATATGCACACATTTAAATCTTCATTCACGGAAATTTATGCCTTATATATAATGCATTTTTAAAAATTCTAAGCTGAGATAAACCTTTTGAATTTATTTTAATAAGTATAATGTTTTCAGCTACTATCCGGAATTCCAGTACTCAACATGTCAGTGTTTCTGTGCCGCATATTGATGACGAGAACTTCGACTCTTTCTTTGTTTCTCGAACTTGCAGTAATGATCGGATAGTTGAGGACATGGATTTTGACGCAATTGACAGCGGATCAAGACACTTGTGAGCAATATTATCAAGTTATACTTTCTGTTACATATTTAATTAATAGTAACAAATATATGTTCCCTTGTAAAATTAGAGTCATTGCCTGTCCTCGAATTAGGAAAATATTATGTTGATTCACTAATACAGTAAAATCTACGATTGCAAATAGCTTGATCTGCGAGTGTTTTGCAAGATGAACCATCCATTACTTCTTGTGGGAAATTTCCCTTTGCATTTCCGCAGCGAGCAATGCTCGTAAGCCAAGGTTTGTCTGTAATTGTTATCTGTTAGGTTCTGATAAACTGCTGATCTACACTTGCACAACTGATACATTTGATAAGATAATGAGACATAACTGATAAGATTTGATCCCTTCGTTCGGCATTTTTTTTTGTGTTTTGTGACAGTTCATTTGGAATTTGATAAAACAATTATGAAAGCTTTTTATAATCTGACATATATTTTTTTGCCCAGTATACCATAAAAACTTTGTGATAAAGGAAAAATACAACACCAAAAATTTATGGTACAAATGATTTCATATTGAATCGACAAAAAACTTTTTTTTTGGTGTATTATAAAATAAGCTTCACATTAATATGAATTAAAGAATCGCTTTTTTGATAAGGAGATTGTTTTCAGAAGATTCCAGTTTCTTCTATCAATCTTAATTAAAATTAATGATTCGACCTGTACTTGCAAATGCTGGAACTTAATACATTATACAAGTCCATGTACAGGTACATAATTTACATACAATCTCTTGAATCTTATGTAAATATATATACATATATAAATAAATCACAGCAGGTGGGTATGTTATATTTCATATTACACGGATGAAACTCATGTAAAGGACAGTGAGTTGGCATAGAGTAAGCCGTCACTAATTGTTTATTGTTTTAAATGTAGAGCAGAATGACCAACTGGTGCAAACCGATCTTTATCACTAAATCTTCAAGCACCATAACATTTCAGTTTTTAAGGCTTATCTCTAGGTATTCGAAGTACGTTTCGAGAAAAGTAAAAACAAATATAATACATAGCAATAATCGTATATAAATACAATTGGACATAGTAACGCAAAAAAGAGTCAATTCACAACATGGTCAAAAATCCAAACTGATGCTAAATTATCGGTCTGTAAAAGATTCAGGCAAATAACTAATTTTTATCACCCCTAGATCCAACCCACATTTACAGCAGATAAATTTTTTTTCATCGTAAATAATCAAATAAATTTACACCTACCTCAGAAAATACTCCTAACTATAATATTGTTAACAATAAAAAAATATTAATATTGTACACACAAATTCATACTTTCAATTAATTTAAAAACCAATGAAGAAATATGTATTTTATAAACTTCAAACGTCAATATCTCTAATGTGACTGTGCGAATTCCTTTTCGCTTAACAACGTATAATTGTAGGTTATTGTGAATTTCTTCCAGTATTAATTCTATTAATGTCAATAATGTGATACAAAAGATTTACAAGTTTCCAAATTTTGTCTGAATTATTTTCTTTGTATTGAAGGTACATATTGGATACTTTATAAATATGATAAATGCTACATAATGATTGCTATATAAATTAATACTGCATAATCCAAAATAAAAATAAAATATTCAACACGACAGTCGCATCCTTTCTCAATTCCGAGACACCATACGAGATTGCAAGGGAACTTCTTAATTTTAAGAGCGAGTAGGTCATGTAACAAGCTAACGAACCGCACAAGCATTGATATTTTCAATGCGAATTCAAGTATTATTAAGAATGCGATGTTTGGGAGAGTGTTGTTCTAAAAACTGTTGTTTTACAAACTAGTGTTGTTTGGGAGAGTGTTTTTCTAAAAACTGTTGTTTTAAAAACTTGTGTTGTTTTAAAAACTAATTTAAAAATTGCTTTCATACTTTGTTTATTCACTTTACTCTTGATTTATTGCTTTTATTACTGTTTTCATACTTTGTTTATTTCACTTTTCTCTTGATTTATTGCTTTTATTACTATTTTCATACTTTGTTTATTGCTGCTGTCGTACTTTGTTTATTTCATTTTTCTCTTGTTGTATTTTTTATTTCTTATGTAATTGGGTAGATTAGCGTTAAGATCTGAAATTACATTGATATATTGAGTCGTTCATAATTGAGCTCCAGTAGGATATTTCGAGATGTTTCTTTGTATTATTGTACTGTTGTGAATACTCAAAATAAATAAATAAATAAATAAACAAATTTACCACCTTATTAGACTCAGTACCACTGGAGTTAACAGGGTGCGAGCCAACCGCACGGCCGTGGGGTCTCGCAATCCCCTGAGAACTCTGGCCGCACGCACGGACCTAAGGCAAGAGTACACGGAGCCCGCTACTACCGTGACTGGCAAAGAAGTGCCCAAACTCAAAAGAGACAAAGGTAATAATTGAAATAAACCGATCATTTCTTGGGGACCACGATTTCACATTTAGTAAATACTCGATATATATATAACATTTAAAGTGATTTTGATTATAGGTGTGAAATAGTACGAACTATTGCAAATTTAATATTTCTTATGTATAAATGTGAAGAGTGAAGAGTGGTTAGCGTACAAAGGATTTTTTTACTTAAATCATTATTATGTGTGTCTACAACTGTAAAGTTCCATGCATGAGCTTGTTGCTTGGATGTTTGAGTTATAACAAATATATATTGAGAAATAAAAATTACAAATCATTAAATGGACAGTACAATGTTGTGCTAGTGTCCCTCTCTAACAGTTATGTATATTTTTCCAAAAAATGCTAGTTGAACAAAAGTATCATGTACTATATGCAAGTACAGCACATAGTACATCATATAGCATAGCACATACATTTAGTATAGCATATAGTAAAGTATTCTCAATGAGCTACAAATGAACTGAATTAGCAGCTCTCTTGGGATAATCTACATCATTAAACGGCGCTATAATTTTTTTATTTTATTATTCTACAGATTACTGGTAACGTCGTAAACAAAGTCTATGCTAGTGCAGTTTGCTATTGAATAGTCAGAATTAATGATAAAATTATTCTAAAATGTATATTTGTATTATATTCTAGAGAAAACAATCCTTATAACCATTGATATTCAAACAGATCAGTAACCAATTTACATATGTTTAGCGTTTAAAATTCAAGCATAATGGCTCTTGAATACGGAAAAGATTTAAAGAAGATTTTCGACACGAAACAAAATACATATTATGCTCCCGCGAAATTCTTTGGAAATAACTTTCGGCTTTCGTAACCCCTGTGTACACAAGGTCTCAGAGACTTGTGTTCTCATTTCATGGTTGTTGTACGTCAAATGTTAAATGCTTTTCATTCAGTCAGCGAGTAGTTTTAACGCACCAGCAGTTATACTGGAATAAATGTTAATTATATACATACGTATTGCATTCTGCTTGCCTAATTTTTCAGATGTGAGCCAAAATGGTTGAAAATTATTGAATTTATTTGGCATGTGTTGGGAATATTACATAAACACATATTTTTGGTTTACTTTTCCAACATTGAATACCAATATAACTAACTAACTAACTAACCATCACGCCGTTTACCGCAGGGGAAGGTAGATAGGAGAGAACACCTCTCTCAGCACGCCACTTTTGCTTCGGCTACATTCATACATCTTCTCATGCGTGCTCTACGACTTTGAGTCTTTCAACAGGGCCATTCTCCAATACCTGTAGTATCAGAATGTGCCAGGTCTTTCGCGGACGCCCTCTATACATGTTGCCGTCAATACTCGTCTAATATATTTTCTTAACCATTCTACATGACCAAACCATCTTATCATTAGTTTCTTTATTCTATCTACCACACTACAGCCAGCATTACATTAACTTCTAATTCTTTCATTCCTCACATTATCAATCAAAGATTTTCCACACAAGTACCTTAGTGCTCGCATTTCCACCGAATTCAGTCTACTTTCATTCCTTTTTTGCCAATTCCAGGCTTCAATTCCATACATTAGAACGCCATTATGTATCGCTAATCTTGCTTTCTTTGTCGATTCTACCGATGTAAACCCAAGTCTAAATTTGTTTAAAAAATAAGATTAAAATCATTTGAATACTCATTACTTTGCTGTGATAACTACATATTACAAGCAAAAATTATTTTACGATTAATTTAATGCATTTTCTTTTCCATTTTTTAGTTGGCTTAAGTTCTCGGTTGGCTGCCGAAGCTATAGCTGGGCTTGCTAGTACTGAAGACTTCACTGCCATCCGTCTGAAAAAAACTCCAGATCGGACGTCAGCGAGGAGAAGCGTAATGCTTCAGGATGGAGGCCATCCGTTGCAGCTCATACACATTAAAGGACGGCGCTACGTGCAAGTCCGCCTGGTTGAGCCAACAGCTGAGAGCATCAACAGCGGGGACTGCTTTGTCCTCGTCACACCGGACCAGGTGTTCAACTATAATGGTTTACATGCCAATGTTATTGAGCGGTAAGTAAGTTGCTATATCCACTCATTTTCTGTAACAATCCAAATAAAACCCTCTATTTCAGGATAGTAATAAAGCATACCAATCACGTCTTTACCATGTTATATAACATCGTACTCTTCGTCTATTTTGACATTTGAAGGTGTATTATTTGACATATTTGACAGGTGTATTATCATTTTTCATCTAAACTTTTTATGTACTTCCTGTCTGTTTTGGGTGTTACTTATGTAAGAATATTTTTATTCTGAGAAAAAGAGGTATTTTTTGATGTGTTGCATCAAATGCTTGGTTTTTCTGCGAGTATGAATAAATAAATAATTTCAAAATTTTTGATGTGTAACATCTAACATGTTTACGCTCGGTTCTCGAGAAGCCGCAGACTTCTTTATAGACTCATTCAAACAGCTGTAATCAGTTTGGACGAGACGTTACTGAGCATTACTGAGAAAATATGTTATACATCATTACGACTACTGAGTTGATATGCTGAGTAAGACTCGTTCAATCTTTTATTTTCTAATATTTTCCTTTAATCCAATATGTTTCTCTATTTTAATAAAAAATATTTATACATCAAATTTTCATAAACAAATTTTCTAAATATTTATTTTAAATTTGTTTGTATTGTATTCTAAAATAAAGCTCGCTCATTATTAATACCATATTCATATAAGTAATTTATTTATTTGCGCACAAAATAAGTTAGACCGTCGCTCTGGATTATGCTTTTGTGAGTTTTGATGCAAGTCCATCTGTGCTTTACAGAATATAGACCCTGTGCTTAATCTTCATTCGTACGAGGTTCATGTCATTCAATGAGTGTTTTTTGATTAGTTTATTTATTTATTTACGCCCAAGGGGCTTTTACAAGTAATAATATGAATATACAATAGATGTAACAAAATAGTGTGGTTGAACATTGTAACTTAAATTTGTTAAAATAAAATAAAATTAGTGCAGATAAAAGAATCTAATGTTAATTATTGGAAGCTCAAGCATTAATTTTACATTTAGACTAATTATTCTGTAGCGGTACCTGTTCAACCCTGTGCCATGTACCTATCGCCCGACCCAGAGTTTTGTTTATATTAACATAATAAAAATCTCAGCGATATAACAAAAGGGTCGAGCTAGGGACTTGGCGGCACCACACCAGTCGGGCTTCTGCCGTAAGATCGGGCAGACTTCCGCGCGTCATCTATTTCTTTGTTCGTCATTACGTAAAATATTGCTTGTACACTTTAATTTGCTTCCGGGGCTTATCTCCGGTAAGAAATATACAGTAAACAACATACCACTCTTTCATTCCATCGACCTACTAATATCTCCCAACAATTCAAATAAACTTTTTGCTATCTTATGACTGATTTAGGGGTGTGCAATAAGAACAAAAAGTATGACTTTTATTTAAACATATATTTGGAAAAAATAATGAAAAGTTAATATTTATCTGGCAGAATATTATGAAATATTAAAATCTGAATATGTTAATTACTGTGATAGGAATATTACGAGATGTATATCTTATTTGAGTTTTTTTTTCAAAATATATGCTTAAGAAAAAGTCATTCTTCTTGTTCTCATAACATGTTAACATCACATTTCTCTATTAAAAAACGGAGTGGATGGACCAGTGATGTAAGTTATTTGGAAGTAGCAAAGTAATTATGATTATCGTTAAGATGGACTGAGGTGATACAATGTATTTCAAAGCAGTAAAGTAAGTTAGATACTCTGGAGTTATATAATACATATAAATATTTCCATATTTTACTTACAGGTCTCGTTCTTACGATGTTGCTCATCACATTATTAAAGATTTGGGACATGCTAGTTCTACTTCTGTTATAATGCTCGATGAGAAATCCAAGGACAACCATCCAAGTCAGTGGGAAAGTTTTTGGAACATTCTTGGTATCAAAGATGTGAAAGATTATCAGCCAACTCCCGCGGGAAATATAGATGAAGACGAGATTTTCGAATCCATAATAGTTTCAACAAATATGTGCTACGAAGCCATTGACGATGAACTAGTTCCCATTCAAGAATATTGGCGCCAAACACTAAAGATCTCGGTGCTTGATCCGTCAAAGATATTAATTTTTGATTTTGGTTCTGAGCTCTATGTGTGGAACGGCAAAAACACAATTTTGGAAAATAGGAGGAAGGGTTTCAAACTTGCTCAAGAACTCTGGGATAAAGGATTTGATTACGAAGACTGCTTTATCAGTCCATTGAATATACATCAAGTAGTCGGAGCTAGGTCTGAAAATAAAGAGGTGATACAAAAAGATACAAAGCGACCAAAATGGGCACTCATTACAAAAGTCACGCAGCACATGGAAACGGTTCTTTTCAAGGATAAGTTCTTGGATTGGCCAGATTTTAGCAGGATCATCAAAGTAAAGGAAGCACAGGAGTCTTTCAAGGCTAGTGCTGCAGAAATCATACCGTGTAATGTTGCTGTCATGTGGAATAAAGAGTTTGAAGAGCCGAGCCTCATATTGGAAGGTGCAAATATTGGTCGGGGAGAGCATTATTTCGACAAGAAAAAAATCAAACATTTTGATATCACAACCAAATCAGTTGTCAAGTGGGTGGTGCAAGAATACGATTACTTAAAAGTAGATCCAGCAGACGTGAGTCAGTTTTATTCGAGCGATAGTTATATTGTGAGGTGGGAGTATCAGATTAGTGCCACAGAGAGACAGCTCGATGGAAAACCATCCAAGTACCAGACACCTGGTAGGGATCGGTGTGCATATTTCTTTTGGCAAGGAAAAGATTCTTCGATTAACGAAAAAGGTGCAGCGGCCCTTTTGACAGTAGAACTTGATAAAGAAAAAGGTCCACAAATACGCGTCACTCAAAATTATGAACCACCCGCATTCTTAAATCTTTTCAAAGGTTCCCTTATCGTACATCAAGGCAAGAAGGGATCAGATAGAACCAGGCACAAGCTCTACATAGTCCGAGGAAACATTGAAAATGAATCATACCTTGTCCAAGTAGCCTGTTCCACGCGACAATTGAGAAGCAGAGCTTCCATGATCATAGTTGACTCAGAAAATAGTCAAATTTACATATGGCATGGAATTAAGAGCTTAAGACACACAAAAATCATTGCAGTGAATGCAGCCAAAAAGATGGCATTCATGAAACACATATTTGATTTTGTTGTTACAGATGTTGTGATAACTGAAGTTGAGGAAGGAAATGAACCGGAGTATTTGATAGACATTTTAGGTGGAGCTAATAGAGAACTGTATTATTCTTTGCTGAATGAGCAGTATAATACAAATGAAGTAGTGGTAACGCCTCGCCTCTTCCGCTTCACAGATCTCTCTGGAAAATTTGACGCCGCGGAGGTTCTGTCCTCTTTGAGACATGAGTCAATAGCTACGCCATATCCATTCTCACAAGAAGAACTGTATTCAGCATCACAGCCCGGTAAGTTTTTAATCTCTTCGTCAGGAATAAATAATGGCATCGGAATTCAAATTTCAAGGATTTTTTTTTCCAAGTTATAAAAATTGTGAATCATTCTTTAGATTGTTACAGTATTCAAGAACATATTATATAACATCTCTGTTGTACTCTCATATATTTGATAGAAAATTTTATTAGAAAATGGGTAATGTAGATGTTTCTTTTTTATAGTTTGTAGGGTTGTGAATATATGTAAAAAAATATATGTAAATTATCAAATGGCAGACATCTTAACAAGTATTAAAGATCATACATTAATTAATAAATAAATAATTATGAGTACTAATATATGTAGGTATGTATTAATCAATGATCTGTATAGTCTAAGAAGATTAATGCTTATTCTTTAGATGTCTATTCATGTACATGAATGTGACATTACAAACAAATTGAAATATGTATTGCCTTAGCCTTTCCTCTGCTTGCCTGTTTGCTTGTTTTAGTTTCCAAATGCTCTACCCATGTGCGTGACAATTTTTTTCTTGTGAATTATACTTAGATCTCACTTGTTTACAGGTCTTTATCTTCTGGATTGTGGAGACAAACTTTGGTTGTGGCAGGGCTGGTGGCCAGAAAAGGAGGACTCCGAGGAAACAGCTTCTGGTTAGTTAAATTTAATTAAAAATATAATTATATTTTCTAAAATAACTGTACATATAGCTTTCAAAACTAACCAAAATTAATATTAACAGACTTTGAGTTATCAATATGACCATTTATTATTTCGCAAAAAGTACACTAAGAAGTTTTTATTTAATTGTAAACCTTATTGGAATTTCGGGATGAATTCCAAAACTTCAGTATTTCAGGGATTTTTAATGATATATGTAAAATAAAAATATTTGTCTCAGAATTGAATAATTTATATTAATGTAAACAATAATCACTTATGCCTCACATTAGATAGAAAAAAATAGGTGGATGCAATCTAGAAATTTTTAAATTATGATTTTTGTTTTTATAATTATTCCTACTACATATAAGAAAAGAGAAAATCAAATTGTTTGTTTTTTTGTAAAAATATTTTTTTTATTTACTACTGACATTATCCAGCTTTAATCTAGATTACTAAGGAATCAAAAATAATATCAAAGTAATTTGTTACATACATATATTATTAATCATTATTTTAAAAATAAACAAATATTTTAAACAAAAACTTAAAGATTTTGTAATTTTATAGGAGCATTAAGATGGCAAATGTGTCGTCGAGCAGCCATGGAAACGGTCTTGGAATATTGGAAGCTGTCTTGTCCCGGCGTTAGCAAGCCGCAGGCTTATTTAGCCATTGCTGGACTTGAGCCTCTGTCCTTCACCAACATGTTTGATGAGTGGCAAAACCGCGATGATGTCGCCGAACTCAATATTGCTGTGAGTACTTTCAATCAAGCCAGGCACAATAATACAGAATATCTTACATTGTATTGTGATCTCTATTTGGTAACCTGTTTTAAGATACACTTTATAAAGTTGAATAATGATTAAATTAGATTAATGAATAATGATTATAATTGAAGAATGATGATAAATTGAATAAGAACTGCTTTTATAAAATTGAATAATTAAATGAATACATATGTAGGTATATATAAAACGCTAATTTCCTTCTGTGCCAAACGCAAACATGAACCGAAAAGTGATACATTCCATTAAAGAGGAGTGTCAAATGTGATTGTATGAGCCCTTGTAGAATTTTTTTCAAATGGTAAACGGTCAGAAATTATTTTCCCAATTGGAACATTGCAAAACTATAGGTTATTAAAATTAATAACAGTAACATTTTATAATGAAAAAAAGTAATAATTTGATTTAATTTAACATCCCATTAATTTTTGCCCCCATAATTCGAAATTCGCCACAATTAGAAAATTTTCAAACCCACAAGTCCCAAAATGTTGATTCCATAGTAGATTAATCCCTATATTCGTAATTCGAAATAATTTTTACCCCTTTAGGCCTACATTTTAGTTCATACAATTCAAATATTTTTTGAAATATGGCAAAATTGAAAAAATATTTGTAATTTTCTATGTGTAGTTTTTTGGGATATTCTGCCGTGTATATCTGACCTCTCTGGCCGACGTTTTAAATTCCATTGCAGGGTCCATTATGAGGACTGATGTTGGACCCTGAAATGGAATCTGAAACGTCAGCCAGAGAGGTCAGATATACACAACAAAATATCCCAGAAAACTACACACAGAAAACCTGAGAACATTTTTGTATTTGTAATTTTTGGTATGTGAGAACATCAAATATGTCAACATCGGGTACTTTAGTAAAAGAAATAGAGAAATAGAGAGAGAAAATACTATGAGGTTGACAAAATACTATGAGGTTGACAAAATAACGGATGTTAAACAGACGAGAACACTTATGGTAACAGATGCAAAACTTTAAAAGATAATTGGAGTTGGTTAAAATTATTTGTGATGTTTAATTTGTAGTGTTGTGGTGATAAAAACACTTGTTTTTTAAAAGGTAGAATTTAAACACAAGTGTTTTTATTTCCATATGTCGGATTATGGAGTTCTATAAATTTAACTCTGAAACATTAAAATAGTGTTGTGGTATTTAATTACTATGGAAAAATATTCAGTTTAAAAAAGTGACACTTAAACGTCATCCTAGAACAGGTTTAAAACACTAGTCAATATAATATTTGGATACATTTTTTGTACCTAAAAATATTTATAATATCGAGAAACTATTATCAAAATTAGAAATACATTATTTATTAATTTGTGTAACTGATGTTATTGAAATATTAAAAAAATATTGTATTTTGGTGAAATTGTGTAAAATGCTTTTGATTCTTTATTTCCCAGATAAATGAGTTAAAATTATATTCTTTTTCTAAGCACTGCACAAAAAAAAGAATTTTTATTCTGTTCTACCACATACAGCAGCTTTGAATATTATTATTTGTTTCAGCGAGGAGAAACGATAGGCGAAGGGGATCTTAGTGTATCTGTAGAGCTGTGCCGTTTGACCAGAACAAGCTTCCCCCTGGCAGAATTGAGGCAACGCCCTCTACCCGAAGGGGTGGACCCTGCACATATAGAGAGGCACCTCTCACCTGAAGATTTGCAGGTTCGTACAATCATTGCCAGAACCAAATTGTAACTTCAGTAATCTGTTACTAATTTAATTAATTTTTTCTTTTCCAGGATACATTAGCGATGTCATTGGAAGAATTTTACAAGCTTCCAGAATGGCACCAGACCAACATGAAGAAAATTTTTGACCTTTACTGATTCCATAAATTTGAGGCCAAGCGGGGCTAGCTATTATATTTTAAAGTACTTTCACATCTAAGGGAATGGGGGAAAAACAAATTGTTTGACACCCTATGGCCTGATTCATTGTAAACTTATTTATGTAGTTGAATAAGATAGAAATTAAAAAAAATCACAAAATTCAAGAATCTTTTTCAACAAGCCACGAGTGTTGGTGGTGATAATATGACATACTTCTGAATATGTGCAGACGCAATGATATTGAACACTTGGCATAGCCTTCCAGACTTAATAAATTGTTTTTTATTGTTTCTAAGGTAAGTTTATAGAATCCCATAATTTCTTTATTAATTTATTTAAATAAATTAATAATAAATAACTTCATAATCACACATATGGAAATAAAAACACTTGTTCATATAAACATATATTGTTGAATGTAAAATATTTAGATTGATAATTCCCTCATTAGGTCAAATGCGTCTCAAAATAATTAAAAATGTAAAACTTTGTAGTAGTGTTTATTTCCATATGTGTTAATAAATTGTATTTGGTTATTATCTTGGACTCAACATATCCCGTAAGCAATCATCTTCGTGTATGATCATTGGTTTTGAACAAAATTTTAAAATGGATTCTTGTATTGTCATTAGGTAAGATTGACATTTGTGTATTTTCTAAGTTTATTAATTAAAATAATACTTTTTCACATAAAACTAAAATAATAAGTTATTTTTATTACTATTAAAGTGAATTATTAAAGTTATGTATTTTTATTATTTTTAATGAATGGTACATTATAGGTATTTAAAATAAAATAAATTGACAAGTTTTGGTTACTGCACCATGGAACTTTTTTGCATTTATCAGGATTATAATTGTTTGAGCCTATATTACACTACAACTGTTGTGATGCGCAAACTTCGAAGAATGTATGCTGATCATCATTATATTGACAATGACCTGGAGTATGTCCTAAATCATTTTTTTTTATATATGTTCATTGATAATTTATTTTTAAACAATATTTTTATATAAAAGTATGTTCTAAGAACACAGTTACAGGATTTTGTCCCCACAGAGATAATTAATTAATTAGGGATAAATTATAGAAGTTACATAGAGACGAAGCTAATTTATATATGAGAAAAGTAGATGGAAGTCTCTTATATAATTCTCGGCTCAGGGCTTCAACCTGTATGAGCTGGCTTAAGTGATCACTCTACACAATGCAAAGTTCACCAATTCCATCGTAAGAACATCCACACATAATCATATTTTGAAAGTTCTATATATATATGTTTGAATCAAGATCCTTTCATAAATTACAATGTTTTCTGCTATAGACGTACCACTATAACTAGGCGTGCGAGGGAGGGCGTCGCTGTCGCGTAACAGAAGTTGTCAGGGTGTAAATTTATTACACAATACATAATGTACAGAATGTCCGGTGACCGGTGTCGTATTAAATACAGAAATTTGGTCGGGCAGCACTAAAGAAACCATGCAGTAATGGCGGCCGTTCTATCTGTCAAACTGTCAGACGGTAATATCGGTCCATTATTCGCTTTTTCAGCTTCGCAAAACTTTAATATTTCATTGGCAATTGTTTTTGCACCATCCCGGACTGTTTAGGATGTTTTGGACATAATAATTCAGTGTATATTGGTAATCAAGATGACACAGCTCGCGCTCAAAGACGAGAATGAACTGAATGACAGGGCGAGGGGTTACCGCAGGGTGTGGGCGGGGCGGGTTTTAGTTCAAAATTCCCCGCTCGCCAAGTTACGTTGGGCAAGCAATAGAGATATCTGTTGATATCTCTATCACGGGCGAGACTTTTCGCGAGAACTCGGAACTATTCGCACTCACAATGTTTCTCATTACTGTTCTTGGTCCCATCCGGTGTGGACAACTGTGCAGCGGCCTTGGTACTTTGTGCAATCGCCTATTATAACCTCGTAAAAATCAGACAGAAAGCAAAGAAAAAAAGAAGGTCCAGGCGATGGTGGATGACACAAATTCACCGAAATAGGCCATGTTTGGACATTGCTATTGTTCTAAAAAAACACCATTTTCTAGTTCGTAGTGAGACCGAAGTCTCTTTTATCGCCCGAGAAATCCTTTGAAGCCGATAAAATACCGACACCGACCGGAGAACAGGCGAGCGCGAGAACGAGAAGTAGAGAAACCTCTCACATCACGCTTCTCAGGTGTTCTCGGAGTTTCTCGACGTGGGTCCGTAGGCAGCTTTAAGTTTTCATGGCTGTTTAAAATCTTCTGATTTGAGTTTTATGGGATATTCTATCATATTTCTACGATTTCTGGCCTAGATCATAGAAATACGGCAGAATACGGTAGAAACATGGCACATAGAAACATAGGATAGAGACACCTAGAATATTATTAAAGTATCTATCTGGTTTTCCAGAACTAGAGACAAAGTAGGTATGTTGGGAATATTCGTAGGTCGATGGAATGAAAGAGCGATATGCTGTTACTGTTTATTTCTTCCCGGAGATAGGCCCCGGAAGCAAGTTAAAGTGTACAAGTAATATTTTATGAAATGACGAACAAAGAAATAGATGACGCGCGGAAGTCTGCCCGATCTTACGGCAGAAGCCCGACTGGTGTGGTGTCGCCAAGTCCCTTGCTCGACCCTTTTGTTTATATCGCGGAGGTTTTTATTATGTTAATATAAACAAAACTCTGGGTCGGGCGATAGGTACATGGCACAGGGTTGAACAGGTACCGCTACAGCACTCCCCTTCCAGCAGCTTCCTCGATGGGTGGAGTGGGTGCGAGGAATGCTGCGATGCTAGTTGTTCGGTGCTCCGCGATGTTCTAGTTTATTGTTGGCTGTTGCTTGTTGCGAGCGCCCGATAACCGCCGTCCGATGAGTCGTGGACGCATGGTATGCCGCTGCTCGCAGGTGAGAGCGCGCGGTGAGTTGGCACTGGTTGAGTTGGCAACGCTCAGTGAGTCGGCGTTGCTGGTGATGGTGATGGTTGAATGCAGGTGGAGAAGCGTGGGCAGCTTGTATCCCCCTGGGTACCGCTGCGTTGATGGTTGGTGCTCAGTGAATCGGCGCGGGTTGTTGTTGCATGGTGGATCGGCACTGGTTGCTGCGAACGCGCAGTGAGTCAGCGTTGCAGAATGGAACGCACAGTGAGTCGGCGTTGTTGGCGCACGGTGAGTCGGCGCTGGTCGCTGGTTACGAGCGCCCGACAACCGCCGTCCGGTGAGTCGAGGACGCATGGTATGTCGGTGCTCGCAAGTGTGAGCGCGCGGTGAGTCGGCGCTTGTTGACTTGCCAACGCTCAGTGAGTCGGCGTTGCTGGTATTGTTGGTGACGAATGTCCGACATCCGCAGTCTTGTAGTTGAAGATGCTGGAGATGCCGGTGCTCGCCATTGTGAGCGCACAGTGAGTCGGCGCTGGATGAGTCGATTGATGAACGGCCAGGCATAACATTTGGTTATGCAATTGGCCCCTGTTTTGCTGCTTCCGCCTGTGTCCTTTGTCACATCACTGTTCACTTGAGATCGCGTCTTTCATCCGTCGGCTTCCCAAATCGAAAATAAACTGTATCACGTCGGGGTCACCACTGTTGGGCCCCGGAAGCAAGTTAAAGTGTACAAGAAATATTTTATGTAATGACGAACAAAGAAACAGATGACGCGCGGAAGTCTGTCCGATCTTACGGCAGAAGCCCGACTGGTGTGGTGTCGCCAAGTCCCTTGCTCGACCCTTTTGTTTATATCGCGGAGGTTTTTATTATGTTAATATAAACAAAACTCTGGGTCGGGCGATAGGTACATGGCACAGGGTTGAACAGGTACCGCTACAGGTATGTCCACAGATTACACCACTTATCAATATAACCTGCCAATGCTTTGTTATTGCTAGATCTGAGTATATCATATTATATTAAATAGATACATAAAAAAAACATTTAGGCTACTAACTTTCCTTCTACCGGTCAGATCGAGGATTTCAATAGCTTGAAACCTTTTTCGGACAACGCGAATTGTTTTGCAAAAAACTGCGCCTAGTAGTTTTTAGTCTATAGCAATCACACATACGAATATTGCCTTTTTTATATATAGATTACTGAAAGATTGAATTAAAATTTGTGCTGTGTTTTTATGCCACTAAACTCAAATGCAGTCCAAAGTGTCTTGATGTCAATTTTATCCGATTTATATTGCATCAATCAAAACAAATCTTCGTTAATTATTATGCATTATTATATTATATTATTATGCTGAAACAATAATTTGAAAATGGTTATCACATATATTTTTGTTTTATCATAATTTGCAATCAAATATATAAACAAATCTTGAAAAACAGATAATAAAATTAATTTAAGAAAAAATTGAAAAACAATTTTGCAATCGTCAATTTACATATCATTCAATTGAATATCTGTTCCTTTCAACAGTTATCATTGAGTCGTATTTATTATCTATTTAGTTATCTATTATCAGATCATAATGACGAATAATGATAAATCAAATTTAAAAATATTGTCACCATGAAAAAGTAATATTCAAATTTTGTTTCGCTATTTTGCCTCGTCAGGTTTAATAAGGGAAGAATTATCGTATTGTATGTATTGATTTTTAACAGATTAGAAGTGTTGCTCATGGTCACTTGAATTAGTTTCGGGACAGATACAATATATATCAACAATATGCTAAAATCCTAACAGTCAAAATTTCGACAGACCAATATCCCTACAATCCAAAACATATATTCTTCTTCTTCGTTTTGTTCTTATTGAAACTGCTCTGGTTGCGACTCTTATTTGGTTTATTATATTATATTATGTTATATTATATTACATTATATTATATTACATTACATTATATTATATTATATTATATTATATTAAATTATATTATATTATATTGTATTATATTATATTATATTAGCTCTTGTTATTGAAGCAGAAATTATTTGGAACTTTGCGGTTTTAGGTGTTCTACTGGTTGAGAGTATGATGATAATATGTACGGCTATCTCTAATCAAACCCTTACAATCAGATTTGTAGTGTAATGTATCATGTAGAAAGTGTACCTATTTAGGTAGCAGGCATGAGCAATATAAATAATTTTTATTGATTGGATGGAATTTATTTTAAAAGATAAATTTGAGCTTAACTTAATTAATATGCCAAATATACAATATTGGCGGTACGATAAGGCTGCCGATGTCCGAGATGTCGGTGAGAGGAATCTGAGGGGCGGTGCAACAATCATTTTACAAGGCTGTTTCTAAATGCTTTTCGTGCTCGTTAGATACGTTCACGTAGGCCGCCACACAGCCCATGTGACAGATGCGTTTAGCGATGTCTGTGGTTTTTCTACACAACAGTGTGATTTTTTGACTCGGTCATATTATTTCTGGCGCATCCTTAGAGGAAACTTTTGGTAAAAAAAAACTTTTTTTTTTTTGTTCAGCATTTGGATTTGTAATACGTGATGATAACAGGATCAATTCTGAACTAACCATCTTTCCCCGCTCCTTATGACCTAAATATTTAGCAGAGGCGTGCGGTAGGAATATTATGACATTTATGTAGCGTATATTTAGGAAAAAAAATCGAATTAAAAGATATATCTCGTAATATTCCTATCACAATTATTAACATATTATTAATATTTTAATATATCATAATATGTTGTCGGATAAATATTGTATTCGATGTTTTTTCCAAAATATATTTATGTGTGCGTAAAAGTCACGCTTCATTGTACCTACTTATGCACGCGCCTGGTATTTAGTACCTACACACCCTTTCAGAATAGACGTTGATGACATGCTTGTTAGCATAGTGGTAAGACACTCACCAAATAATTCCTAGAAGATTACAAAGCTAGTCCTATTTTTATACCACAAGCATTTGAAAATAGTAAGAATATTGATGTGATGCATATTCAATATAAAGGTTTTTTTTGAGGCGGAGAAATTTAAATTGAAATAAAAAACAGAAAATATTTTTACTATCCGTAAAATTACCTGTATTTGACAGATAATTTTATGGCATTAATATTTAAATATGATTTTGGACATGTGGTCGTTATGGCTGGCGCGTACATGGCGTAATTTGGAGACCTAATTTTCACACACTCTTCGCAGTAAATCAGGCTGTATTTCGGCAATAATGCATCGAATGTTGGCTTCCAAGTACTCAATTGTTTCTGGTTTATCGGCGTAGACATAAAACTTTACATATCCCCAGAGAAAATAATCTAATGGCGTCAAATCGCTCGAACGAGGTGGCCAGTTAACAGGTTCATTTCGTGAAATGTTTCTTTACCTACACATTTTTATTTAAGAAAAAATAATTTCTTCTAGGATTGATACATTGGTCCTGTGCAGTAGGTAAACGTAACATTTATCTTGGATTCTTACTGTTCACATTTCAGCGCGGTAGAGAAATATTAGGTCCTTACATATGAAATTGACGTTTTGCCGTACTGGCAAATTTGATCTCAAATATCTTCTCTTTGGTTAGGAATTCCAAATCCAAATTTATACAGCTATTTACTCATGTATTTGTGTTTTGAAAATTATAATTCATTTGTTTTTTCCTCAATTGTTTTTTTCTTTGCGTCACTCAGTTTACAAAATGAAAAACTTGAAATATCGCGTTATTTACGAGTACGAGTTCCACCGTGGCACCAGTGCTGCAGAAACGGCTCGAAGGATTAATGGTGTGTATGGCGACGGTGCCGCAAAAGAAAACACAGTGCGTTTTTGGTTCCAACGTTTTCGTTCTGGAAATTTCGACCTGCAGAACAAGCCCCGTGGACGGCCGGAGACCAAAGTTGATAATAAGAATTGAAGGCTATTGTGGAAGCGGATCCATCGCAAACCACATCCGAGTTAGCTGCAGGCTGCGGTGTTAGTGATAAAACTGTTTTAATCCACTTGAAGCAAATTGGTAAGGTGAAAAAGCTTGAAAGGTGGGTACCTCACGAATTGAGTGAAGCAAATCAACAAACGCGCGTTGACTGCTGCGTTGCATTACTCAACCGGCACAATAATGAAGGGATTTTAAATCGAATCATTACCTGTGATGAAAAGTGGATCCTGTACGATAATCGGAAGCGCTCATCGCAATGGCTGAACCCTGCCGAACCAGCCAAACCATGCCCCAAGCGAAAATTGACTCCAAAAAAGTTACTTGTGAGCGTTTGGTGGACTAGTGCTGGTGTCGTTCACTACAGCTTTCTTAAATCTGGCCAGACGATTACCGCAGATGTCTATTGTCAGCAACTGCAAACCATGATGGAAAAGCTAGCTGCTAAACAACCGAGGCTGGTTAATCGCTCTAGGCCACTGCTGCTTCATGATAACGCTAGACCACACACTGCACAACAGACGGCTACCAAATTAGAGGAGCTTCAATTGGAATGTCTAAGACATCCACCGTACTCTCCGGACCTTGCCCCAACAGATTACCATTTTTTTCGAAATTTGGATAACTTCTTGCAAAGGAAAAAATTCAACTCCGATGGGGCAGTCCAAACCGCCTTCAAAGATTTTATTGATTCCCGTCCGAATGTTTTTTTTAGTAAAGGGATCAATGAACTACCTATGAGATGGCAAAAGTGCATAGATAGCAATGGTACATACTTTGATTAAATAAATATATTATAATAAAAAAAAATCGGCTTTATGTTCCTCCCATACTAAACGTCAATTTCATATGTAAGGACCTAATATTACAAAAAAGAGAGAATTTATAAAATAATATATATACGTATTAATTGATTCTGCGGTGATTGTTAAGGTGTCAATTATTTACAAAAAATAATAAAGTAAAAATAATAATAATAAAAGTAATAAAAGTAAAATATAATAAAAGTAAAAATAATAAAGCTAACCTAACCTAGCTAATCGTATATTTATTGTATTACGAATGTTTTTAGTATCTTATCTGTCAGGATCTTGGATGAAGAAATTTCAACTATTGGGATTTTAGCTGGCTGAATTCCGACCTAGCCATTAAGAATAATGACTAGGGGCCGGTTGTTTCAAGTTGGATCAAAGTAAGCGGTCGATCAAAGCATAGATTTTTACGAAAACGGATCGTCTGATTGGTGGAGAACGTAAAAATCTATGCTTTAAAAGAACGCTTACTTTGATCGAACTTGAAACAACCGGGCCTAGGTCGGTTAAGAATAACATTTCTGAAATACAGTGAGATAAAATTGTTAATCAAACATAAATATGATTTAGCAAATAATTTTTAATATTGGTTTTAAAATTGCAAGATTATTTTGATCAATTTCAGTTGAGAATTTGTCTTCTAGATTGGACTATTTATTAATTACTATAGGTCTCTGGGGTTGGGGTGGGCTCTTCGGGTGGAATACAAACTCCCTCGGGAATATTCCCAGGATAGTCGCAAACCTGGAAAAAACACATCTTAATTAATATGTATAATGTTTAGATTGGGCCGTTTTTAGAGTTTCAAGGTTTTGAAGTCGGGACTGGAATAATAGCTGGTTGATTTGTGATATATTATTAGATTTTAAAATTTGATTTATTTAATTGTATGCTGTTTACTGTACGGGGATGATGTAGTATTAATGGCAAATAGCGAACAAGACTTACAGAATCTAGTAAGCAGGATGTATGATGTATGCAAGGAAAGTGACCTTATTATGAATATACCTAAACAAGTCAAAAGTGCTGGTATTCGAGCGGGAGGAAAATAAGACAACGTATGAAATACTAGTAGGCAATGAATGTTTAGAACAAGTAGATGAGTTTGTGTACTTGGGAAGTACCTACGTTCTATAGAACAGGGAATGCTGAGAAAGACATCGAGAGGAGAGTGACTGCGGGGAATAGGGTGAACGGTGTTTTGAATGCAATGATTTCTAATAGAAATATGTCTACTGAGGCAAAACTAGCGGTACATAATGGAGTTCTGGTACCGACACTGATGTATGGAAGTGAAGCCTGTAGCTGGCAGAAGAAGAAAAACAGTAGACTGAATGCAGTGGAGATGAGATCCTTTGGACGTATGCGTGACAAAGCCATTTATGATAGAGTAAATAATGAAGATATAAGGAATGAATGTAAAGCTGATCTTAGCATAATTCATAGAATTAAAACAGGGTTGCTCAGGTGGTTTGGGCATTTTGAGCGAATGAATGAGGAAAGAATGGTAAAAAATATATATAGTGTTGAGGGCGCCAGAAAGAGAGGGCGACCGGGGACGACGTGGCATGACCAGATTAACCAGATATTGGAAGATGGTCCCGTTAGAAGCCTTAACAACCATCGAGCTTGCATGCGAAGATGTATGAATGTGAATGAGGTGAGAGTTGTATGTCAGGACAGAAAAGTATGGCGCTCTATCCTCTCTGCCTACCCCCTCGGGGAAAAGGCATGATGGTAAGTAAGTAAGTAATTAAGTAAGTAAGTAAAATTGGATTATCATAGACATACGCTTTTATTTTTACAAAAATTGAAGATACATAATCTATAAATTGGAAATTTTTGTGTAAATCCAGAATTTATTAATTAAATAATTGAAATCCAATTCTTTTAAAAAGGAATAACATATTCATATACAACGAATATTTTACTTTAAACGAATTAGATAGATGAATCAATTAGAGAGATGTATGTTCATAAAGAAACTATTTATTAAAAATAATTTTTTTGAAGAAGTTATAAAAAAAGTGTTTGGTTACTACCGGGATACTATCCCGGGCATTTCCATGCCTGTGAAGTGCGATACTAATTTTGCCATGATATATATATTTTATAAATAATACACCCATTACTACATTTTCAAATAGTCATATTATAAAAAAAACGCAAGACCCAAAATGTTGACTAGCCCCAATAATTCAAAACCCACGGTAATTCGTAATTCGAAATTTTCCCCATTAATCAATAAACTTTTAAGTAATACAATTCGTTTTTTTAAACAAATTATAAAAAAAGTAACAACGTGTAATGTGAATGAATTTTATGATTTTTGCAATCGCATCGCGATTTCTTATAGAAACACAGTTAAATCATTTATCACCCCTTATTTCTTATGGGAATAATTCATTTCAGAAAAATTTCATATATAAGTTCAAAGACTGAAACGGATTAAAGATATATACCTACCTACTGAGGTATCACCGTAATTAAGCATTTTGCGTCAATTGTTTAGATTTGTTGTAATTGTAAAGCTTACTTTGACTAAAATTACGATTAGTTAAAATTAAAAAAATTCTAAGAACCAAGAGAACAGAATGAGAATAGAGTGTCGGTCAGTTAACTTACTCCTTCTATAGGGTTGAACCAGAGTCCTGGGTAACATTGCATCAGAATTGGCGTGGTGGATACGCAAGTGTAGAAGGTGGAACAGTCATCAGGGTTGCCTATGGATATGGCTTCGTCCCCAGGAATGGGCGTCGGGCATTCAGGGAGAGCCTTCGGTGCTCCGGCCAAAGCCACACCAAGCACGGTCAGGAATACAAGGGCACCTGGCAGAAAAAATAAAGTATTTACTTTTCCACTGACCACTGTCTTAGTAAAAAAGTTGCGCTTTACCTTAAGAACTAGATTAGTTTACCTCTGTACTATTTTATACTCTGGGATTTATTTAATATTTAGACTTAATTTGCTCCGGCATAAGGTCTCGGGTTTCTCTGGATGCTTGAAACTTAGAGGTGAATTCTAGTGCAGTCAGTTCACCACTGCTTAATTTTTTTGTCTTGAACGGCAATTTATCGGATGCCTTTCTTCTTTTAAAACATATTTTTTGCTTTGGCTAAATAATATAAAAACTATTTCATCCCCGATAGTCGACGTCAAGCAACGTTGCAGTCATAAATTACGCACTCTGTCGTAAAAAAAGTGACAATGACAACTGGGCGCAACTAATTATCATTAAAAACAAACTAAATAATAAAAATAAAAGAAATATTTTCAGAGTTCGCTTTTCGAATGCGACAGACAGCTGACTTTTTCGACTCGACGCATGTTTGGCCGTCATGAATTTTTTTCGTTTAAAATTTTTATTTTATTCTTCTTTTAAAATTCGCCCCAGATAATCCACATCCCGGATAATCAGGCGTCTGCTGTACATACACATAACTGAATCTCATGCGAAATAAATGAATTCAATAAATGAATTAATTAATTTATTGAATTTTTATTTCATTTATGGATCCACACACGACATTCACAGAGGAGTGATAGAACCTAGTTCATCACTGTAATTCAATATCCATTTAAGGGCAAATATAAGAGATCTAAGTGATACATCAACCCTCCCCCCTAGCACAATATACGCATAGCATTACAAATCCACCGTGAAATATTTTAATTCAGAAAAATTACCTTTCATTATAACTGTACTTGCTCGCTTCAGAACTGTCACTAAATGAATGCCACGCAGTGAAATGAGCTTATATATGCAGTTGCGGGTTAAATGCAAATTCTTATCTTGGATATTTATAGTTAACAGATGTTCTCAAAAATATTGCATGTCATAAATTTCCAATACGTCGCAAGTCACAAGATGCTATTCTTCAGTCAGACCATTTTGGTTGTAGGTACATCATCATCACTAATGCCGAGTGCATTCTGCTAACGTAAAGATATTTTTATTAAATATATTTTAAAAATCCACAATAATGGATCACATCGCTCTTTTTATTTAACAGATAAATATGGATCCAACGATCGTAATAATAACCTTAACTCTTTAATAACATATTGCTCTTTCTTGGAAGAGATAATATATATATTTTAAAATTAACGAGTTTTTTCTTTTCATTTTATCTTGCACAAAGGGTGGTTTCAAATTTTTCTGTTATATCATTTCCGGAAATAGTGAAGTGTGATTCACCACACAAACTCAGGGCATTTCCACGAGCAAAATCTACCGTATCGGCCCTACACTTTCGCCATCCAGATTGGTATAATTTTAATGCTAAAGCAGTTTCCTCGCTGCGCCGCTGACCAAGCAAAAGCACGTGGAAATTGCACTAACCACTTCACTGTTTCTGCATTATGAAAACAGCAATTTATTTAAAGAAAATAGCAATACATGAAAATAAAATCACAATAAATAACAAAATAAAACCAAAAGTAGAGAAATTAATGAAAATAAAATAACGATGTATAAATATCAGTAAAGAAAAATAAAACAAAATATAAAAGATACAACGAAATATATATCGTAAAAAAATATATGTATATGTCTACACAAGATGTAACAGAGCTAGTCCGTAATACTTCACAGGTGGATTCCTATCTTGATTATGAGTCGAAAATGTTCAAGCAACCGTGACCTAATATCAATAGCTGCTTACTTACTTACTAAGCAATCCTACCTACCTACATAATATCAATAGTTGGAGTTATGTAATACAAAAGTTTTAATTTTTTTTCAATATTTCTGATTTATTTTTACAAAACGTTAAACTATCATTCGGTAACTTATATCGATTACGAAAAATTCATTCGTTTAGAAACGAATGAATTATATAGATATAAGTTTAGGTTAAATAAACTAATACAAACCCCGCAAAAGTTCCAATTGGAATTTTTCCAGTTGGAATTGGAAGGTTTTTATCATTTTATTTGACTTGTATTGAAGGGAATTAATTTTTCATATTCAATATAAGTTACTGTAATGATAGTCCGACGTTTTACGAAAAATTAGTCAGAAATATTTAAGACAGTCAAGAGTTGCGCAGCGACTACAATTGGCAGCGAAGCAGCCGGTACACCTGCTTGCATGGCCTAGCGTAAGCTTATTCTGCTGGTACACTATACATACATCATATTATTATGTAGTAGTTGCTGCCTATCTGCCTGTGACGTACAATAATGGAGTGTTAGCGTACGTACGTAGTTTACAAATTTAATAACTGTCATTTAATAATATTGCCGTGTATTCAATGTGCATGTGTGTGACATGTACCCACATCCATCTCCACTCATTAAAATACAGACTTATTTTATCACACAGCTGTAGGAATATGTTAAAAAATAATTATTTTACAGAAAAGTATCTACTCGACGTAATGATATACTTATGAAAGTGACAGCTGCCCTGAAAGCAATTTTTCCGGGAAACACACGGTAATTATACATACTTTTCTTGCATTTAAAATAAAGGACCTTGTTAATAAAACCTAGTTTATATTAACAAAACTTAACTTACATTTGAAATGAATCTGTGAATTACAGCGAATTCAAATTTTGTGTAAAAGGTGAGTTTTAAATATTTTAATACGAAAGTGGTTGCTATAGCAACGGAAGCAAAATACATCGGCCCTGTGGGACACTAGTCTACCATTTGGATATATCCTCCTTAAAATGTCTTCCTTTTTTAGTTTAGAGTGGATAAATTCCTTCAATGAAAAACGCACTCAAGTAGTAGAGATGAAAATTAGCACGGTTTAAATAGAGGTAATGGTCGTTGGAAGAGACCAAGAGCAGTGCTCGATTAGTATACAAGGGACGCAGCTGAAGTACGTCGATAAATTCAAACTGACTCTTTTCAAATTTGTCAAAATATGGATCATAACGGAAATAGTGAGAGCCAGAATCCAGGCTGCCGAGATGAGTTTTTTAAGGGGGGTAGCAGGAGGCACAATGGTAGACAGTGAGAAGTGCCGGGATAAGGCACACATTCAGCATGGAGCCCCTATTTCTACACATAGAGAAATCACGGATGAGGTGGCTTAACTAGGAATTAAGAATGCCAGAGGAACGAATATCAATGAGTACATGGTTATTTGTAAAACATTAATAACCTCGCAGGACTATATTCTTGCCCTGATTATGAGTCGAAAATGTTCAAGCTATTATGACCTAATATCATAGTTAAGGAGATATGCGACATCAAAGTTTGCATTTTTTTTTTCAATATTTCTGATTTATTTTTTGTAAAACGTTGGACTATCATTACAATAACTTATAACAAATATGAAAAATTCATTTCCTTTAATACAAGTCAAATAAAAACCTTCAAATTCCAATTGGAAAATATTCAGGATTTTTATCATTTTATTTAACTTGTATTGAAACGAATGAATTTTTCGTAATCGATATGAGTTACTGTAATTATAGTCCAACGTTTTACAAAAAATAAGTCAGAAATATTGAAAAAAAAAATGCACACTTTGATGTCACATATCTCCATAACTATTGATATTAGGTCATAATAGCTTGAACATTTTCGACTTATAATCAAGGTAGGAATATAGTCCTGCGAGGTTATCAATGTTTTACAAATAACTCTGTATATTTGTAACCCCAGAAGGAAGGCGACGGGTGGGTCGAAACAACAACAGAAAAAAGTGCACGAAGACAGGATGAGTCTTGACTGGTTAACACGCACGGGCCTCCACCCCTACAAGGACAAGAGGGTAAAGATGATGCAATACAGTATGTATTCAGTGGTGCAGGGCTAAAAAAAGAAGTAGGTATCTTAACATTACTCCCCTAAAGGGTGATGAACGAGATTTCGGTTTACATTGTGACCGGAGGCGATTACCCTGATTATTTTATTAGTTTCGTTGTATTTTAGTATGCTGTTTCAAATTCTGCTATTAACTTTACTGGAACTGTACCGGAATGCGTTCCGCCCATGAAAAAGTACTGGAACAACGTACCGGCGCGTTTAGGCACCACCGCACTAATGTATTTAATACGTTTTATTCTCAGAACTTTAAAAATGTTCTAACATTAGAAATACCGCATTTTAAATGGCGTCGGAGAGTTGAAATGTTCGATGCAATCCAACAGATCGTTAGATTTTGTTATCCAATAGAAAATATTCCATGCAAGCATGGTGTGATATTATGTAGAGATACATATCTACCACGCTTTTTTGTTAACGTTAGTCTCATTTCTCATTTAAGTATAATAAAAGTTTAAATCTTGAAGTTTTTTTTTGTTAAATATCATGCGTTTCAATTGATTTTATAGTAAACTGTTCCCCCTTTTTAATTTTTGCGCCTGATGCGAGGTCGACATTAATTTATTTCGTCATATCTGATGATAATATATTTGAAGAACTGTTATTTATCTGATGAAGATATATTTGATGAATTCGGGGCCGGGTTTGTATAAAAAAGTTGATTTTTAAATATTAGATTGATAATCGATAATAGATCGATAATCGATAATAGATCCACCGTTTTGAATTCGAAGTATAATTGACATTTGTCATAACATAATTCTTTAGTGAACTGTCTGCATGCTAACAATATCTTCACCTACAGTATCATTATCCTCATCTTTAACATCTTGAATCTCCCCCCTCCCTGGGGCATTCCGTCCACTAGCCCCTTATATTTTCCATGTTAATTTAAGATTAATAGCTTTATAATTTTTAATATTTTTTATAATTTATAAATTTTTGTAGGCCAACTCTGTAGTAAAAAGGTTAATAAGTTAATTCATAGTAATATAAGAAACCTGCTTATAACTATATTATAGTTAGCAGGATCGTGGTAAATGTAAAGTGCATAAAAGAATAGGGTTATGAAATTATAATGCGCATCGACATTCATACACATACACGCCAATTTTTCTACACCACTTGGAGAAAGCTGCTGAAAAGGACGAAAGTTGTGTAGTTATTCAATATTACTTTACAGAATTCTAGACCACTGGACTTGTTTTTTCTTTTCAGTTTTTATTTAAAATTAACTTTTTAGGTAGTCGGGTTTTTTTATTTTTTAAAATTACTTTATTTAATTTTTGTAAACCATGGCTTGGCAAGAATTTCAGGTTGTATTTCGGAATACCGTTTGCTTTTTAATGATTTTGAGGATTCCCATTGATCCTTCCGCACCACTAGGACGCTGGCTGAGAACTTCAAGATCGACCAGTCCACTGGCTAATCGACAGGATGGGTCCAGCATAAGCTCTCGGACAACAACGAAACCGATACAATATAATGTGGGTTACAAATAATTTACGATTTATGGAGAATAATTATGTATCAAATTAACAACTAACTGTCGATCTCTCGACAATAGGTAAGACGTGATTTTATTTCTTTGCCATTGTCAAGGTAGGTGCTATGGAAGACAAGATAATCTACATTTTTCGTGAAATGACGGACTCACGTATTCGCTTGGAAAATATGTTACATAATCGCGATTAATTGATTTCTAGAAAAAAATGTAATCTTTTGTGCAATCATGCAACCTTGATCAAAAATAATTTTAATGCATCCTGCGAAAATCAGATATCATGCAGTGGGATTAACCATGTGATTGATTGGAATTATCATTGGTAATTGAAACAGAATTTTTAATTTTAGTGAAGTAGGTACTTATAATGCGAAGAAAATAATTAAAACATCCAAAGGAGAAACATTATTTTGTGTATAGTAATTCACTTGTATCGCTGTTTTCTAAAGTATTTGATATTCGCCGAATATTTAAATTTAAAATCTAAATTTGAATATCGATCGCTTTTTATATGAATGTATGCATATAAATTTTTCTACATATTTTAAGTACCTACCTATGTTTTAAATTCAATATTTATTTTAAATGAATATCTAAAATGCCTTCGATTCATAAAAAATATGTAACTATATATTTTTATCCAAATACCATTGAAATACCTATAAATACGATCGATACCACCCTCATATTAAAATTACAAATTAATAATTATGAATTATGAGTATTTAAATTAACCTATCTTATAACATCAAATAGTGAAAGAACACAACATTAAACAATTCGAAACAAGCATATCTTTAAGATACCAAAATAACTTTAAAATACCAAACAATTTCAACAGAACTACATAATATATATTTAGGCATAAAAAACTTTAATAATCTTCCTACAGAAAACAGCTAAAAAACATATAACTATTAAAAAAGTAATTAAATGAACATTTCAAAAAACAATAATATACCTTCGACGGTGAATGAATGAATGCACACCTTGAATCTGTATAAGAAGCATCGTGAATACTGTAACGAAATAGTAACAATTAATTGTGCACTGTCAGAGCCTCGCGAGGTCAACAACAGGATCGGAATTTCTTGTACATTCTATGACATATTACAACACTCTGGGATTAGCTAGAACATTCGAGGAACGTCTAGAACAGTTGGGAAGTGACGGGAACACACAAATAATGTCTGGATTGATCGAAAAGCTAACGTGTTTCCTATAAAAGGCGCAGCCGTGTCGCGGCCATTCAATGTTTGTTTTGACATTTCTACCGGTGCAATATTAGAGACAAACCGTAGCGATCGATATTGCCAGCACAAGTTTAAATGTTGAGCGAAATATTAAGCGAAACACCCGAAACACTTCCGTTCGGTAGTTGAACGAAATTTTATGGAATGCGTTGAGAAGCGTAAGTGTAAATTGGAGATTAGTGTTTAAATTTAATTCATATTCAGTGACTTTGTGAATTAATTATAATAATCAATAAATCGTTAATTTATTTCCATTGTTCTTATTTCTCCCCCAAAGCCACGTTCAGTGATAATGCATTAACTTTCTCCTGAGTTACTGTTGCAAAAATGTTACCACAATGTAAAATTAGCATCGACTCCTTAAAAATAATACTTTGGTACAACTTAAGTGTTACCATTAAATCAGTTGTCACTCAATCAGAATCTCATTTAGTATCTTGAGATATATTGCTTCATGTCCTCTAAACTAACTAAACTGTATTTATCGGTTGATCTTGGCTAAACTGTATTTGAATCAACTGTAAAGATTATTATCTTCCTCCAGGTACATGATCGCGATAAAACTGATCTGAGTGTCGATATTCACACTGTTACAGAGGTTATTTTTTGCACACATACCTACTATCACAGTGGCGGGTTTATTGCCGGCTGGGCAATTTTTTCTAACCAACAACACAATTTAGGTTTACGGAATACAATATTACAATAACAAAACTATCTCTACGATAACGAGATGAGTAGGAGGTGGATAGGGACAAGGAAAGATTAAATTAGTTAAAATTACTTAATTATGACATTTGAAGATACATAGTTGTGGTCTGTGATATCGGTGCATAGTTGATTCCGCAACCTAGCTGCCTGCACTTTGAACGAGGAGCTGAAAATTTCAGTATTAAGATAGTGAAGTGTATCTCTTTCTATCTAAGAAAGCCAATCGAATTAGCATGTGTAAGTCGTGCGTACGAGGCACACTGTGTCGTTATATTGGTGTATATACCCAGAAACATCAACAAGATTGCTAATACGATTTTCTTTCTTAAAGGAAAAGAGGTCTACTGTCGGCTGAATGGATTGGGAGGCCATGGTTAAAGAGAAAGTAGAATTTTGATTTTAGGTACTGAGGGGGAGTGAGTATGTAAAAGGACATTATAAAGAGTAGCTTGTTGGTCTTGTGGTTAGGACACTGGCCTCGTGATCCAAAGGTCGCGGGTTCGAACCTCACTCCAGACTAGCAAGTTAGTCCTATTTTCATGGCACAAGCGTTTAGCTTAGTTTGAGAATAGTAAGAATATTGATGTGACACGTATTCCGTGTTCACATCTCTATTTAAAAAAAAAAAAAAAAAGCAAAGATAAAACGTGAATGTTATGGCGTTGTTGTAGATTGTGAAGATTGCGGTATGTTGAGACAATTTAACTTTATGTACTTCGTGTTAATTTATTTCATAGTTATAATGATACTAGCTGTAACCCGACAAAAATGACGGTACTTTTACATGTCAGTCCCTGTGGAATAAAAAAAAAACGAAAAAAAAAATTCTCGTAAAAAATTTCTTTTTAGATAAAAAAAATACTATAAAAAAATTACGGACGTTACACGAAGTTACGCGGACGGACGGACGGACAGACAGACAACAAAATTATAATAATTGGGATAGCTTTCACTTATGTGTGTACAACTAAATTAATATTTCTGATAATATTGAACTTTCAAATGTTTATTCAGACCTCTTCATTTCCTTACTTACGATTACATACAAGTCTTGTCTTTTGTCAGATTTTTTGGGTTTTTAAATGATTTTTTGCAATATTTTTATATGTAGGTATGTTCTGAGAATATAATTACTGGATTTTGTCCTCAGAGGGATGATTAATGAATTAAGATGAAATATAGAAGTCTCACAGAAGCGAAGCTATTTAAATGAGACGCATGTGTGGAAGTCTTTTTTATACGATGGCCCAGGGCTCACAAACTGTATGAGCTATCATTACCAGCTGCGATATCTGTGTATAACTAGTTCATGAGAAAATACTACAGATGTCTCTAGCGTAGTTCAAATAAACGAAAAATTCTCAGATCTGGAACATTGGTATATGGAACATTAAATTTTTTTGATAATGTGTGGATGTTCTTACGATGGAATTAGTAAACGTTGCATTGTGTAGAATGATCACTTAAGCCAGCTCATACAGGTTGTAAGCCCTGGGCCATCGTATAAAAAGACTTCTATACATATCTCTCATATAAGTAGCTTCGTCTCTGTGAGACTTCTATAATTTATCTTAATTGATTTTTTAAATTTAATTACGCACAATAAAATGTAATATTATTTATATTCTCATAAGTATTCTTTGAAAGTTCATGACTTATAATTTATATAACGATATACATATCTCTATTTGTTAATAATTCTTTTTCACATAATCTTTAAGCAATCTGAAGTGGAATTAGTGACGAAATACACGATTCAAGTGTTTCTTTATATGTTATCTATGTGGCCGTCGGAAGCGATTGTATATTAATTAATCTTACATACAACATCGGCATAATACTAAGAACTTACTATCAGGAGACGGACTCTGTAAGTACATAATAGAGATTTCTTGCAATTTTTTATCTTATCGATTTATATGTTTTTTATTAGTTTTATTTCGCTATACTTCTAATTAAATATTGTCACTTGTATAGTGTACCCACCTTAGAGTATATAAAAAACTAGTACCCTTTATTAAATTAACTACAACGCAATTTTTACACAATATCCAGTGGAATTTCTTCTGTGGTAAGTTGTTCAAACGTATTCATCTCGAAACGTAGACCTTAGTTAAAAATCTGTATCGAAACATTGCATGAAAACAACATATATAATATAAATGAATACTGGAAATGAATAAAGCACCAAGTTGCAGAATGTTCATTTTCAGATACAAGGCAAAAAGCGAATATTTATATTACACGCTGGTATAATAGGTCTTTTCATATAAGCTTGCAATTGAGTTACATAGTGTGGGTACAGTGCGTAATACAACAAAACAATGCGCGTATTACTCACTGTACTCACACTAACTCAATTGCAAGCATTTACGAAAAGGCCTTATACCTCACGTGAGTTAGTCACTATAAAATACTCATGTCGTTTAGTGTCTTATTTATAAAAAAAATGACGCGGCACTTGATACTTATGCGATATGCATTCCAATATAAGTAGGAAATGAACATAGATAGGACTTCAGAGCAGTGTTTAATGCATTGGCGGAGGCTTCCCAATTATAGTAAAAAAAAAATTCCGAAAAATTATTATTCCAAAAATCTTTTTTTTCGAAAAATTAATTTTTTCTAACTTTTTTTTCTAACCATTTTTTTAACGAAATTTATTTTGGAACAATTATTTTTTGAAAATTTTTTTCGAACAATTTTTTTTTCGGTATTTTTTAAAAATAAAATATACAAACTTATTCCTTAGGAACCGACATGTAAAAGTACCATCATTTTTGACGTGTTACAGCTAGTATAGTACTAATCTGTATACTTATCTTAAAATGTTTATTTTTGGCACTTAGTGCTTTATTCATTTTCAGCATTCAAATATTACGTGTAGTAATTTTTAGTTGCCATATCAAAATAACTTAGTTTTTTTTCCTTTCTTGTATAAAAACCTGTTCATACCTGTAGGTTCTGAATCAATTTATGATAGATCCGCCTTTTAACTGGAATTTGGAAAGAGTTACATATGTTTGACGAATTTGCACTTCTCTATTTCTATAAGGATTTAGAATAAATAAAACTTCGGGTTGATGTTAATAATTTTTTTTTAGAAAAATAAAAGGAATCACAGTTAGTTATTTTTCATTGTTGGAAGATGGTGGTTTGAGTCTCATATATCTTGGACCTTAAACCTCGGAGGCGGGTGGAGCGCAGGATCCTTCGGGGATGTTTGATGGGTAGTCGCAGACCTGGAATAGTAAAAAAAAATATTTGTATTTGTCTAGTTTTTAATTATTTGATTGGAGACGTCTTTTTTTGTTTATTTATTAACTCTTACAGCAGGTAAATACAATAATTTTTATATTTCCTAATATATAAATACAGCATTAGATAGGTATAAGTATTTGTTACTCCAAATAGTTGTTGCATTATTTTCATCCCTTATATCCCCCGGTCATTTCATATATAATTTCATTCCACTGTACATGATAGAAGTTTTTCATCTTCTTTTCTTTCTGAACAAAAATTTTATTTCATTTTTTCTTCTTACGCAGTGGTCATGTTCAAGTTGTTTTTTTTTATTTTCTTAAGAATTCAAAGGTATTGTTGTGTCCATTAGTAATTTTATATATAAATAGTAATACATTAAATTTAACTATTTGTCTAAAAATCTGTAAACTTTCTAGCTTTGATTCTCATGCATCGATTTATTGTTAGTATAATTCTTATTCACTAGCCAGAAATTTCTAGTTCTTAAAATTCAATATGAAAGAAGGCTGTATGATAAGTACCTGTGATTAAAAAATGCTGATGCCCCTGATTATTTAGAATTATCTTTTGAACGACGCCTGTCAACATTTTAGACAGATTTATCCAATAGTTTTGTTTTGATAGCTATTGAAAGCGGAATTTGTATTTATTTGTATTTATTTGCAACAATGGAAAAGGGCAATATTAGATTTTTTCGATGGGAAGGCGTGTGAGGAAATCAAAATGAAGCTAAATGCCGTTTATTATGGCCGTGCACCTCTGACGACTATACATAAGATCAAGCGTGGCCATATTTTTTGGATGACTCAAAAATTTTGGAATATTGCAATAAGTATTGGAATATTGCAATGAATATTGGAATAAGTGTGTCGATTTGAAAGGTGACTATATGAGACATAAATATTTTATTTATTTAACAATGCGTTTTCTTTACATACATGGTTATTATCATACTGACGTAATATAGAAACCTTACTGTTATATTAAACTTTAGTATATATACAGGGGCTTCTTGTAAGTATCAAAATCTCGTCAATTTTTAAATCCAGCCCAACACGTGAAACGTGAAATTTACAATTTTCAATTCATTTTTCAAAATTTTCATTTCCAGAAGCAAAATCGCCAATACCCAATTACAATTACCATGATATAAAGTGCCACTTTAATAATAGATACTGCTCTTTAAGACATGCTTATATATTTCAGAAGCATTTTATCGAAAGCATATCAATTTTAAAATCTCTGCTCTGATACGTAAATTAGTTCCAAGTACGTTTATATCAGTTTTCGTCACACGGGTTGCGGTTTTGCTTCTAAAACCATTTATTGTAAAAAACAATATTAGCATTATTCTTTTAGCTGGGAATTGTGTATTCTAAACGACATTTAAATGTGTCAAATGTACTCTAGGGATAAAAAACTTGAAATCTATGTCTCCAAATGTTCAATGTACCAAAAAGTCATCATTTTTCATGACTTGAATGGTGTTGCAAGCGAATATTACCATTAAATTTTATTTTAAGGTTTACTTATTATTAATTAATTGAGATCAATGATAAAAGCCTCACTGAGGCGAAGCCTTTTATATGGGAAATATGTATGAAAGTCTTAATAGGGTAACGACTGTGTAAAGTGATCACTTGAGCCTGTGCCAGCCTTTAAAAACTTCCAAACACGTTTCCAATATAATTCGTCTCTGTGAGGTTTCTATAATTTATCTTAATTGATCAACGATTATCCCTCTGTGTACATTATCTAATAATTGTGTTTTAGAACATACGTATAAAAATATTTTTAATTGTCTTACTTCAAGTTCGGCATTGAACCACAGGCCAGGGGGGCAGGTCAGCAGAATAGGATCGAGATCGAGGCACTTGTAGAAGGTGGAGCAGTCGTCAGGGTTGGGGAAGTGGATGACGCCTCCTCCCTCCACCGGCTCGGGGCAGATGGGAAGATCAGCGGCGAGGGCTAGCCCCAGAACGGCCAAGAAAACGATGATACCTTCAAAAAATAAATGTTCAACAAAATTAAGATAATTATCTTCTTATAAAAAATGCACAAAACAATTTTGTTTCCATTCATATTTTTACAGAGGACTCCAGCAAAAGACTTGAACGCGTGATCAGCAATGAAACTTTGGAAGGTTAAAAATTATTTTATTCACAACTTCACGGAAAAAACTTTTGAAATTAAAGTTATTGAATATTTTTGCGACAAACATTAATTTGCTCAGAAAATAAAATAAAAATTTTCGTAAAATTAATTAGTAGCTTAGAATAGAATATAAGTTATAAAAATATTCCATAATTGAATACATTTAAGTAAATGCTAATTGTTAATCGATTATATTATAATTTATAGTGTGCTTACCCTTCATTTTATATTCCTTAGATGCTCTCTTGAAAAGGATAGAACTACTGTAATTATTGTTAAATATGTCCGTATTTATAGCAGTCGTGTTGGTGTTATCTATATATCTAATATCATGATTATATTTGCCGTGATTGATATCATTGTCTTAATACATGGTCACCCATACAGCGGTGAAATCACCTGTTAAATCGAGAAATGGGTTTTACGATAATTTTTAAAACTCGCTTATCTAAAAGAATGTTCATTGTATCGAGTGCTGCGAAGAATTGCGCAGTGATATTTCATTAAACATCAACTTAGCGGAAGGATAATTGAATCGCAGCAAGGGTGTAGATTCAGCAGATAATAGATTCAGTAGAGAGTGGATACAGCAAAGAAAGACGTTATGGCATTGACGTATCCACGCCTTCTTTTTACCTGACTGAGCGACGCAAAAGAGACTAATGTGTTTATCAGCCTATGTGTGTATGTATGTTTGTTCGTTTGTGGCGCTCTAGAGACCATACGCGTTAGCCGATTTTGATAATTTTTATGTCAATCGATTTGTAATAATCTTGCGAGTGTCACTAAAGACATGACAGTAATCATAATTCAATATGGCGACAACCAGAGGCCATATTGTGAAAAAGAAAAAAATTAAATCGAATGTCGATAAACTATGTTTAGTGGGGTATCATTGAATAGGTATTTGAAAATCATCTGTAGGTTTCTCTTATTATTTTTCATTTTGAATGTCCATTTAGGATCTATAAGATTTGAATTTGCTTAGTAACCATAATCACACATATTTCAATACTTATAATAAAGCTGTGATAGAGTTCTTATATAATCGCATAATAGGTCTAATTATTAATGTGAAAAGTAATTAAAATCCAATGCCAACCCAGAATTTTTAAACATAATTTTAACGACCGTTATCTACGGCCTTCTGCATTAGAATTTATTATTTGTTTTATAAGTGCATCGATCATGAAACTACTTCAATGGAAATACTTATTCAATATAACTTAACAGAATTCTAGACAACCGGACTTGTTTTTATCTTTTCAGTTTTTCTTTAAAGTTCACTTTTTACGCAGTTGGATTTTTTGATTTTTTAAATTAACTTTTTTTACTTTTCCAACAGTAATATGGACTAAAAATTTTGATAACCTATATTTTGAGATAACAACAAGAAATGACATTATAAAATGATTAAAATAATTTCTAAAGTATATTAAAAAAATAGAGTAGAATTATATCGCCGTAAAGCGAAGAAAGTGTTTTACATTTTTTTTTAATCATAAAGCGGGAGACAAGAAACCGATGTTGATCTCATTATTTAATAGATAAAAATTAAAACCACGTATACTTAATATTATTTACATATCTGGCAGATAATCCTAGAATAGTCCTAGTTAAATACAATGAGGAAACTTATAAAATTAATAAAAAAAAATGGGTGCGCGCGTTAGAAGTAATACTTCTTTGGAACAAAGCTGGACTGAATGCACATGCGTATTCACTTAAGGTCATCGATGACAGTTCTCCATGAACCGAGTTTACCCACGTACCAAATTGAATTTTGCTGGTATAAAAGAGAGAAAATGAAACAGAAAGCACTTAATTCAATTACATAATAACACATTAATGAACAACATCACTTAATTCAATTACATTATAACACATTAATGAACAACATCATATTCCACTAGACGTCTTCTATCCTAAATTTGTTTCCTTCAGTGACAAAAAAAATCTTCGCCACTACGGGACCCGCTACCCTGCTCGAATAAGTTGACAAAATTCTATATTTAGATTAGTTATCAATTACACCTGATGATGAGAGAGACTTAAGACCTACGCTTGAAAAAATAGAAGTGAAAAACATATTTCAACGTGTATTACAAAGTTCGATTGAATAGATTCAAATAATCATATTCCAACACAAAGAAGCTGCCATATCAACCAATAAGATATACGTATATTAAAAAAAATGTAATATTTCCAATTACTAACAATAAAAATATCCAACATTTACAATATTTTAAATACCTACCGAATATCCGCCTGGGCAAGCAGAGACCGTCTGGGAAGCGTTGCAGCACTTGGATCAGTGACGTCACGACGATCAGGCTGTACCGGGCCGCAGGAACCGGTTGTTTGTTGCTGAATATTTATAATAAATCAAGTATTCAGATACCGAGTGATTCACAATATTGAGAAATGCTGTAGGTTTCGGTTCGTGGAGCTAGGGGCTGTGAAATCGGGAGTCGGAACCGTTAGAAATCGCTCGATTCATTAAATCCTTTTCTTAAAATCATCTTCTATTTTAATTGATCGATAGTGTATATGTAATGGGTAAAACCGGATCCAAATGTATGCCGGATATATTCATGCGGGCAGTAATACCGGTTCGCATAAGATCGCTCTGAGTCAGAAGACTTTTAAACGATTGTTAAGCCCTACGTTCAGTACCAAATATTTTTTATACTTATCCAGTTATACCTTATCCAGTTGTGAATCTAAACCATCCAGGGACCTGCTCGAACGCACACAAAATTTTTCATTAAAATCGGCCCAGCTGTTTAGGTGGAGTTCAGTGACATACGCACGTACAAAAGAATTACATATATGTAAAGATATAAACATATATAGTGAACACAGCAATATCCATTTTTAAAAAATGAATATTTATTTATACACGTATATAAAAGGAAGACCGAGGTGACAAATGTTTTTAAAAACTTATTTCCAAAAACATGTAGGTTTCATATATTCCATAGAAATTTCGTTGAATAAGGACAGGTTACTTGTATTTATGTCAGAAACACCTCAGTGAAATATTGCTGCTTTTTCTTTTATACCCCTCATATACAGGCCGGGAACAATAATTTAAAATGTATTTAAAAAGTGTATATGAGAAGAAAAAGGTTCAAAAAGGGAATCGTTCGATAATTTTTTGAGGAACATCATAATTACAAAAATAATTATAGCATGCTTGTTGCATTCATAAAAACTTTCTTAACACTGTAACATGGCGAGGTTATAACACAACTTCGACAGCAATGCAACTCAACCCCCCTATTATCTTGAATATCAACATTGTTATTATAATAATTATTTTCATATAGATATACGAATGGAATCCATATAGCATCAATATTCTTACTGTAATGTATCTCGATATGATATGTGATAGATATGTCTGTGTGCGTGAGTAGGATGGAAAATGCTGGATTGCGTGTGTGACCGCACGGAGCGGGAGGCCATTCTAGACTAATAGCCAGCGACCGCCAGACTTACATCATAGTATCAAACCTGAAATATATACTGTACATGCACACTATAGCAGGTAAGAAGTTTTGGATACTGTGACATTTGAGTTCGGGTAATTTTGGCAGATAACAGGTAATACAGGTACAAAAAAATTAGTAAGTAAAACATAAAAATAACAAACCTAATTTTTTAATATATTTAACGGGACAGTACTATAAACTCATATTAATTATTGCTTTTTGCGGTTCATTTCTTCCGCCAGACGTCAGATGTCATTTAAGTAATAGTAACAAATCTTAATTTTATTTATTTTATTCGGGTCACTATTGATAATACTACCTGATGCCCTATATTTTAACGTTCAACTTACATATTTTTTGTACCTCTATTATCTGTTATCTGCCAAAATCCCCGGAATTCAAATGTCATAATATCCAAATCTTCTTACCTACCTTGGCAATAAATATTGTTTACTACTAGATAAACTCGTGAAGTGACTCCGGAGTTTTATTTAGGAACTCCTCAAGAACAAATGATAAAACATTACACTTAGGTACTATTTTCAAATTAAACGCTTGTGTTATGAAAATATGACTAACAATGCTGGTGTCCTGGAATGGGGCTCGAACCAACGAACACTGAATCCCTAGGTGTGAGGCATAACCACCACTCTACAAGCTACTCGTTAGGTATGAGTAACGTTGTTTAAGTTACAATTAGTGATTGTCATGCCAGCACAGCAGATAGACTAATTGAATTGAAATATTTTTATAGATGACAGACCAGGTATACAGAAAATCTGAATAGATAAACAAAGTTACGGGTCTATTCTCATAGGTTTGCGCTCATAACAATCACGTATTGACCACTACTGTATAACATTGTACACCTCTTATTTTACGTAATATTTGTCTCGTCAATTTTGACGTGACAAATATTATGTAAAATAAATGGAACGCACCTAATATAATATTAAAAGTTGGTAGAAATCAATTTGTTTCACACACATCAACTAATTTTTTCATCCAATGTGTCCTAATATTAAATTAAAGTCAAAATTTCCGCTATAATAATAAAAATATCAACGTTTCACATATCGCCGGTTTAGCGTAAAAAATTATTCAGTGAAATTAAAAAAAATGAGAGAACGGCTGTTTTGCAGATGAAAAAAGTGATTAATTACATAAATTTTTATTTTTTTAAAAATAGAAATTATCAGATTACTTAATGACATTTAATTTACTTTTCAGTATTCTAGCGTAGGTACATACATATTCCACACTTTCTTACCAAAAGTCATTAAGTGATTTTTGGCACATATTCCGCATGACAAATGCTTTTACATAATTTGCCGAAAAACACGAATTTGTTACTTAATGACTTATTGCGCTATACCGACGCTATTGCGCTATTGCGATATGTCTTTTGTTAAATGATATTTGACATTAGGCGTACAAAAGTAGATACGGTCTATATTGTGCTGCGATAACACTCAACAGTTATAACAATTCTAATTATTATAGATTATAATTCAATTAAGAATAGAAGAATCATCGGTGAATATCAGCTCTTAATTAACGTTAGGACAACGACCCTCATCATATTTTAAAATAATAAACAGCGTATTTATATTATTTTAATGTTTCACTTTATTTTCAATGGTTTTATTATGTCCATGATATCAAATTATAATGATGTGATGAATTGTTCAACGTCGGTCAACTGGCATTATAGTTACTACAATTTTTACGCCTTTTTTTTTTTTTTTTTTTTTATTTTATTTAATTTTTCAATTTACGGAGGTTCGCAAGTGCCTTCCGGGATATTGTCTGGCCAATCGCACACCTAGAAAGTAATAAAACAATAAGTAAACTCACCTACGTCAACATAAAATTTTCAAAAATGATCAAGTCCAAATTTTTGAAAATGATATACTTAATATTAAATATAAGACGAACATGGATTCGACATCATTCGTAGATAATAAATTACAAAAAACACGTCTTAGACGTGGAAAGCCTTTAAAATTTTCCATTATTTTAAGATGCGCGTCATCGATGCTTTCATACATGCCACCAATTGATAAAATATTTTTCGAAAATTTACTTAAAAATTATTGATTTTGCCTTTATTATAATTTTTTATTTAGTATTTCTTTAAAATTTTATTATTACCCCAGTAAAAAGTTTCTCTGGTCTTGTAAATTAAAATTTATTTCAGTATTTCTACCGTTTAAATTAATATTTTTTGGTAGAGTTTCATAAAAATGATTTCATTATCGCTTAAATTAAGTTAAAGAGTACTTTAATCAAATCATTACAATTCATATATACATTTTTAAATGAAAACAAATTTTTTCTGTTATTTTGAATCAAACAATAATAAAAAACTTTTAAACTACATATTTTTTCCTTTAAATACCAACCAACATTTCAGTTCAATAAATAAATTAGATCATTATCATTTACTCTGAAAACAATAATATTGTTTTCTGTAGTTGGGAAATCGATTTCAAACTTTGAATGCGTTTTTCTCAAAACTGTCGTTTTGACCTTACGACAAGATAGAACTGGGGTGACGATTTGTATCGAAGATTGGTAACTGATTTTTTGCAATTCCACTGGCAAACATCGGTACTAGATAATAGAAATATATATATATATATTATGTGCAAAGTGAGCTAGCTATTACAGGGGATAAGTCCTGTAGCCACCATATAAAACTTTCATACATGTTTTCCATATGAAAAGCTTCGTCTCTGTGAGATTTCTGTAATTTATCTCAGTTAAATATTATTTACCGATCATCGATACAATCAGAAAACAATCTCAAATAACGGTTAGTGTGTAACCGGTTAAAATATCGGTTTATACCATCTAGTTAAGAATTTTTGAATCTCTCAACACTTACACCAGCTTCGGGGCTGAACCACGTTCCAGGGTAGCAATCGAGCAGTACGGGTACAGGTCCAGCACACTGGTAGAACGTGGAGCAGTCCGAAGGGTTGGGCAGGTGGACGGCCCCGCCGTCCGGATCTGGCTCCGGGCAGTGAGGAAGGTCCCGGGAGAAGCACAGCGCTCCCAGAAGGGTGAAGAAAATTACGAGTTCTGCTAGAATTAATTACAATTTATTAAGAAAGGTGTCTTATGTCTTTGAGTGGTAAAATAATAATTACCTATATGACATTTTTGCCCAGCAACTAGTCAAATTTTTACATTTTCCACAAGCGATTGTATTCAATAGGTTTTACGGTCAGCAGATTAATTATATGGTATACACAGGTGTAGCAGAGTCAGTCCGCAATACTTTACAGGTAGATTCGTGCCTAAATTGTGTTGAGTCGAAAATGTTACCTTAGAGAAATTTGAAAAATATACTTTTTTGTTTGTAATTGTCACGTTTATTTGACTCGTATGAAAGCAAATCAATTTTTAATATTTGATTTATGTTGCCTTTACGATAGTCCGACATTTTGCAGAAGGTAAGTCAAAAATATTGTAAAAGAAATGCAACTTTGATGTCACTTCTCTCCATAACTAATGAAATTAAGACACCGTTGGTTGAATATTTTCGACTCGTAATTTAGGCAGGAATCTACCTGTTAGGTATTGTGGGCTAGTTCTGTTACACTATGAATAATTTGATATTTTGTCTTGTATATCATCACACATCAGTATTGTATATCCGAAAATTGAGAAATATAAGTATTATATTAAATGAGGGGATTAGAATCATAAACTCTACATTAACATTTTTGTAACTGATTGTACAGCCAGAGCGAAGATTTCAAAATAAATATGCTTTTGATAAAATGTTTCTAGAACATACAAACGTGCTTTAAAAATTAGTTATATTTTGTGAAATTGACACTCTTTGCCAGATAATCATATTCAAACACATTGCCCCGTATTCTCATTAAGTGGCGCTTTTGCCTCTAATCCCTCATATTATGTAATACTTATATTTCTATATTTTCGGATATACAATACAATTTATACACACGACAAAATATACAAATAAGTATACATATTAGTCTATTGTAGTTTATAGTCTTCTATAGTATTATTAATAGTAGTAAATAATCTATTAGTCCTAGTAGTATTGGTATTACGTGTCAAAAATAAGAAAAATAAAATAAAAAAATCTGATATATCAAAATTATCACAGGTTATGAGACTTTTTTGATTCCCGAAACCGAACAACAAAAATAATTTAACGATTTTTAGATTTACCTTATCACTTAGATACACGGAATTCTTTTTTGGGATACATTGGATTGGTAAAAGCATTAATTTCTTTAGAAAAATATATTTAAAAAAAACATTGGATAATGGTTTGTAACTACACACTAGGAATATAAATATGTTAGAAATATATATTACAGGACCTCAGTAATTTCCCGAATGCAAAATAATAAATATCTTACTCCACTTCCTACTTTCCAAAAGACAGAGAAAACCAGAAATGAAAACAAGCTTACCTTTCATGCTGATCACCAGCACAGTTGTGAAGCCGGCGTCTAGCTTCGGCAAGAAATATATACAAATTAGATCGCAACGCAAGGCCGACAATCTAATGGCGCTGTAATGGTTAACCGATTCTTGATTCGAAGGCCGCAGGTTCGTTCCCGCGCGTGGCCGACTGGTTATTATTCCAATACCTCGAGATGCTTGAGAAGCCGTAGAAAGAATTGCAGAATTAATTAACGTGGGTTACCATTCTTAAAATTAAAAAAAAGTCATTGTGATCGTGTCTATCGAGACGATAACACATTGAACTTCTTCTACAACTTTTTAGGTTCGTCAATTCTTAATATATTATGTTCAATAGGGTCACTTTTTGTTGCCTTCGTGGGTTTACTTTCTCGAACCATCCAGGCTGACATTATATTAACCTAACCTAATCTAACATTCAAATATGTGTGCGTGAATAATGTTATGTATTAATAATATTTTTGTTTTTATTGCATAATGCAGGCGCGTGCAGTTAGTACATTGAAATACAAAATTAAATTATATATAACTAGCCGTAAACCCGTGAATACACGTCGCATCTATTTACTTGATACTATTTTCAAACAAAGCTAAACGCTTGTGCTATTGATACTTACTTGCTGGTGTCCCGGAATGGGGCTCGAACAACTGACCACCAGATCACCAGGCGAGCGTCATGACCATTAGACCAACAAAGCAGATACTCATACCAATAATTGCAGGATTTTGAAGGAGAAAACTCATGAATAGAAAACCACTTATTTTTTAAATTGACTTTATTCGCGAAACTTTATGACGAAATTTTTGGTGAATGCACGCTGCTGATCATCGGTGTTGTTGTTGTTGTTGTTGTAATTTCAGCAAGTTACGGACGTGCGTTCAAAATTAGGATAGTTGATATGATGGAATATTTTGATATATTAAAATCTGAATAATATGATAATTATTGTGATCTGAATATTAGTAGATATTCTTTTATTTGGTCTCTGTCTGAGATCTGGTCGGATTCTCCAAAATGTTATAATCACACGATTAAAATAATCTACGTATGTAAGTAAATTGAAAACACATTTCTTCTTCCAGCTTAAACAAAATGTCATCTTTCTTACTCAAGTGTACCTACAACAGATGTCGCATTCGCTATTTATTTTTGACATTCAAATTATCAGTAGTGTTATTAATGATCCTAATGGTATAGTCCAAGTGTTACAAAATTATACTCAATATCCTATAAAATCAAAAATTGATTATTTCCATTGTACATGAATAAAATATAAAATACAGATATATTAGGTATATTCAAGAACAAATTCCTATTGTGAAGTTCCAATTTGTTCAGAACAAAGTTCTGTGAAATTTAAAACCAAATTAATTAATCGATTAGAAATATATACAGAAAAATCAAATCCACGAAAAAATATTTGGCTGCTACCGGAATTCGAACCACGGATCTCCTCCTATCCGGGGATTAAATTTCACAGAACTTTGTTCTGAAAAACTTGCAACTTCACAATAAGAATGTGTTTTTGAATATAATATATGTGTGTTGAATCAAATGTGTCCAAAAATAAAAATGAATTAAAACGATTTCATTTGTGCCTACCGTACCAAAAAAAGTGGATTGCTCTAAAAATGGATAAAATGCGCTAATCAATTAATAAATTAGACTTACAGATTAGGTCGATATATTCACGCAAATCTAAGAGGTTGCTATAGCGTAATTGGATAACGCTCCTGCCCCGGATAGGAGGAGATCCGTGGTTCGAATCTCACAATATCCCTTAGAGCCCTGCCTGCTATCATCCTCAGTGTCTTCATTTCGAAGGTCCTCAATGTTTGTTTAGTCGATACTGTACTAGACGATATTATACGAGTTTATACTACAAACGTTTCAAATCGTTCCATGAACTATTTGCAAATGTGAAGAAACAACTAGTTTCACTACTTTTTGTAGGTTAAGTATATATAATGTTATATATGACTCAATAACTGATCATATGTAATGATATATTTTGTGTTCCGTCTCGACGCCTGGAATCCATTATGAGAGAACAGCCTGCTGTTTCGGCACTTAGACACGCGTTCCTACCCCCTCTGATTCCCTGTTTGCGACATAATTTATTCCCGCTGGTATTCCTGTTATCGGTTATGTCGGCGTAACGGTTTTTCTTTCATATAACGTCGTTGTTTCGCGCCATTTGCACGCGTCTAGACACGCCAACTTTTGTTGTGATTTTTTTGTGTTTCTATTGCAACCTACCCCCTTAATTTTTGATCCCTAGGTTAACAAACATTAGACTATACAAATTTTTAACATAGTGCGACAGGACGTTGATATTTTAGTGTAAATCCCGTGAATTTCGTCAAAAGATTTGTTAACAAGATGGCGGACGAGCAAGCTCCTTCGCCGGTATCCTCGAATGACGAATCTTCTTTCGAAGAACCGAGTCGAAAGAGACGCCGCGTAGCATACGACCCGCGTGTAGACCACCTGCTAAAACAGGTGACTGCTCTGACGGAGGCCTTGTTAGCGGGCGGCGCGGCTCCTGCATCAACAACGCCGCCAACGCCGGAACACGCAGCCGCGAGCCCAGCTTGGAGGACGCGAATGCGTCCTTTATTCAGCCGCCGCCGAGCCTCAGAAGGGCGAAGAATACGCTGGAGTTCGGCAAGCTCAGCACGGTCGTGAAGGAGCCGCCAGTACCGAGAGCGGACCCGAAGCGGATCGAACAGATCTCGAAGTTGCAACACTTCGATTCCGACGAGTGGTCAGGCGTTCGCTATGCGGAAACGCAGAGAACCTACGCGGCGACTCCCACATTTGTGGAATTGTCGGTGAACGACGACTTGAGAAGGATCGATAACGCGCCGACCCATACTGGCTTGCTGGAAAGATCGCTCGCCGCGCTTTCAAATGCCTTGCTCGCCCAGAGAGAGACCCTGAGAGACGGGATGCAATCGCTGGTGAATTGGGCATCCGAACCCGGCACGGATCTGTCCGCTTCGGCTCTCTTCGAGCGGATTCAGTCGATGTTCACCAGCGATGCTCCGTACAATAAGATTTCGGACGACATCCTGCAGATTGTGTGCGGCAGACGGGCAGAGTGTATACTGAACCGGCGAAAGGCCATATTGGAGGGCTTCAAAGACCCTTTCGTGCGAGAAGGTGCGGCCAAAATCCCTCCAAGCTCGGGATACTTGTTCAATAGGGAAGAACTATCGGCGTATATCCTAAAGAACGGGGGCCAGGAGAAGGTGATGGTCTCGTCCGCAACCCGAAACCTGGCCCAACCGTCAACATCTCAGCCCCAGCCGTCAACTTCTCGTCGAGCTCCGAACCAGGGATACCTCCAGTCCCGTAAGCCCTTTCTGCCGGAGCCGAGGCACAAGGAGCGAGGCCCAGGGAACCCGAACAGGAGACCTATCCGGAAGGCAGACCACGGCCGAAAACCCGCTGGTGACCGTAGCCGTAGAGGTAGAAGATGACGCGAGGCTGAA